>WAAB01001688.1:162761-231134 GCA_013389865.1 Piaya cayana
GGAGGAAGTTTTTCACAGAAAGGGTCACTGGGCACTGGAACAGGCTGCCCAGGCAGGTGGTTGATTCACCTTCCCTGGAGGTGTTCAAGGCATGGGTAGACGAGGTCCTGAGGGACATGGTTTCATGTTTGATAAGAATGGTTGGACTGGATGATCCGGTGGGTCTCTTCCAACCTGGTGATTCTATGATTCTATGATTCTATTCAAATCATGCAACTCTTAAGTCCACATGGCCCAAGGCTGAATCTCCCATCGTGGGTATTAAATGCCTCAATATATTTAATTAATTCACTAAAAATCACAAATTCCTTGGACACCACAGTGACCGGTGCCAAGTAAGTGTTTATAGTTATAGAAATTGTTAATAAAACATCATGCACTCCAGGCTTGGAAACTGATATGGAAGAGCTGAGGTGCTCTGGGGCCTTGAAGTCATTCATATCTTCAGCCTCCTTACAGTTAAGGAGACCAAATTTTTGTCAAGCCAGTGCTTGACTCCTTTCTGTATTTTTCTGACCCTCTGCAGCTGCCACATTTTCACCATCACACACTACCAGGTGTGGTCTCCTTGGAAGCACAGCACTTGGAAGCTGGTGAAATGCACCCAACAGCTCCTGGCTGTGGTATGACCAAGACAGGTGTCCCACACAGATGTCCATTGCAACCAGGCCAGCCAGCCTGGTTAGCTTACACAGCACCACAGGCATTCTCACCTCATTTTTCCCTACATGTGACAGAGATACAACCTCTTACTCTCAATTGTTCACATTAATTTTCACTTCAGAGCTGTCAGCTGGATTTCTGCAGGCTTTCAATTCATGTGACCATCAGCTTAGGCAGCCTTCTCTGCTCCCTGAGTACATTAGAAAAGCTCTGCTTTCTCTGACAGCTTTGCAATGAGAGTGAGATGGATAAACAGATGGACAGACAAAGGAATGATGGAAGATTTGAGGAGTGTTCCCCAAAAGAGCTATATTTTGGCCGAATTACAGTAGATCTCTTACATTTTTGCCAAGCTAAACAATATCAACAGGTGCTTAAGGTTCTTATATGAAGAGCTATGAGGGTTCTCCAGGATACCAAAAAAAGGGAATGATGGATTCCAATGCCTTCAGATGCAGCCCGTACAGCTACTGTTTGCAAGTCTAAGAAGAGTCCTCTAACATACTTATAGTACATTCAGCTTTTCTCCCAACGCTCTCCAAAAACAGTACAGTTCATCAGGTTAAAAGTGCAAGAAGTTACGTGCGACATGTGAGGACAATGTGCTTATTTCCTTTCTGTCTGATCTTTTCCTCTTCTAATTTTGAAAGGGAAAATTTCAGGAAAAAAATTGGTTTTGCAGAAAAAAAAATTACTGGCTTTGGGAAATTCTGAAATAAAAATACCTGTCCTATGTTTATTTAGTTAATTCATTACCAGCTTCAAAATTAGATGAATCGACATTTTAGGCAGTAAATGTGAAAATGAATTGGTTTGTAACTGCTGGTTGGGAATGTAATGCTTTTCAAACCCCAGATTTGAAAATAAAAGATTTTCAAAGAAAAACCTTGCCATTTTTGTTTTTCAAAAGGAGCTGTACTGCTCACCCAAGCCATTGGTGTGATGTTTCACCAGATGTGTAAGGTGTTTAAAAGAAAGGAGGGGCAAGTTTCGGGGTCAGAGGTTTCTGCGGGGAACACCCTGCTCTAGAGGATCCCGCTGGAGCTAAGATAGCTGCAGGCTCTCTAGGGTTTCAGATAAGGTAGGGTACTTTGAAGGCTGAGGCTCAGTTGTGCTCCACACAACGAGTCTGGCAGCTCAGCTGAACTCTCCCTCAGATTGAGAAAACACTTCTACATGTTAACAAACCTTGGGCTAAAAAACTGTTAGAAAGAGCACTGTAGTGTTTACACTTTCTTGGGCTTCATCCCCTTCAAAGATCAGCAGAAACAACTTCAAAGGAAAATATGCAGTCCTGTCTTATCTTTGGTTGATGAGCTTATTTTTTATAAATAAAACTACTTTTGTACTACCTCTGTGAGTTTAGAAAATGATTTTTCACAACATATCAATTACTAGGATGGTATAGCTGTTCCTTAGATGTTACTAGTGAAAAAAACCCTGCAAATGTGTCGTCTAAAACACTACAAGGTCAATTACCAATGGAGTTTAAATGCAGTGCATCTTTAGCTTTTGTTCTCATACCAAGGTGAGTCCTTCCCTAACTTCTTTTCTTTCCCCTCCTCCCCTGAACATCAGTTAGTGATGAGAATGAAACCCAATGATGGGAATTAAACCCATAGAAGGGAAGACAGGAATTGGTATCCCCTGGTGTCTCTGCTCTGATGGTGTATAAAACCCCTTGGAGAAGCCACTGAGCTGCTGAAGTTAGGCAGTTTGTATGGGTTTACTGCATCTCCTGGGATTGAGCACAGACAAAAAAGAATGTACATGCACAAAAGCCAGGAAAGGATGAGGAAAAAGTGAAAGGGAAATGGAGAACAGACGGAAACAGAGAAAGAGGAGAAAGAACTGTACTGCCCTACAAGAGCAGCTTTGTGATTCCTCCAGTAATATTACTCTGTTTTGTTTATCATGAAAAGATCCCATTAATGCTTCAGCCCCATCAAACAGCAGACCAAGTTCATGAATGGCACCTATCGGAGCCCAGGGTAAATCCAATGATTAGAGGGAATTTGCCAAAGGGCCTTTGTAGCTGAGAAAAATGCCTACTCCAGAGAGGAATGCAGAAAATTCCTGGGAGGACAGGCCCTCCTTTGTTGGCAGTCCCGCCGTATTCTGGAGCAAATAAAGGCACAAAAAATGGGATATTAGATGCAATGAACATTTGAAGAAAACCTTCAAAGACCTCCTTGAAACATTCACACCTCCCCCCTTTCCCAACTGTAGTAACTCTGTTTAGGATGGCTGAACCAGCTATACTCAAAACACTACTACTTTAGGATTACATAACAGAAATGTCTCCCAACAGCAACAGCCTTACTTAATATTTTTTCTACTACTTTTTTCCCAGTTAAAACTTTTGTTGACACAAACCTTTCAGGGGCCAAATTCTCAGCCAGCACAAATTGCTACAGATCCACTGAAAAAAAAGGATCTCTGCAGTACAGGATTTGACCTTAGATTTAGCCCATAAAATTTAATTGGTGCACCCAAACAAGAGAACAGACCTATAGCCAGCAGTGGAAAACTAATGCCAACACTCCACCACTGATCCACTCCACCTTGTTAATGTCTGTGCCAAGTGAGTATGCATCACCTATGAGCTATGCAGTGGCAGCTGAGGCTGTGCTGCAGAATGATGAATTTGCCTTGATAGATTTGTTTTGAAAGTATAAACACATTCAGGAAGAAATTAAATTCACAAGATCGGACGAGACAAGTTGTCACTTAGCAATTGAAAGGGACACGACATGTGGGTGCTGATTCATTTCAGACTCACAGGGTGGACGCTCTTTTACTTCTTCTAAGAACTCATTCATAAGAAACACATTTAAACTAGCAAAATTATACAGAGACCTAAAGAACTCAGACAAATTCTATTAAGCTGCAAATTCTTATTTAACATTTGTCCATATTTGCTTACCATCACCTTGTCAACTACATTATAGCAATATAGTTTTTGTACTAAAATACACCGGAATTATACTAAATGTACAGAGGCGATATTCTGTCTGCCACAGGCAAGACACTAATCTCAGTTAACATCAGTGTAAATCCAGCATATTTCCAACAATTTCAAACACCAGTGAAAGTGAGATCAGAATTTGGCCCTATGCCTCCTTCCCTCTGTTTTCCTCCAGAGAAAACAAAAGCATTTTTTGTTATTTCTTTGGTGTGAAAAATCAGATACAGATTTTATGGTTGATTTAAAAGATCTTATCTGCTTCTGAAATCTTGAATTGCATAAACTGCATGTAATCCTCACATAAACACATTCAACAAACATTATTTCCTCCTCCTCACTTCCTACGCTCTGAACAATCTTAATGCCTATTTTTCCTCACAATGTGCACTTAAACACAGTATGCTTCCTCATAAACATTGTTAATGACTTTTATTTTATGTCCCACATTAAAGAATTTGCTGTGACTAGGAAGGAGTGAAGAAATAGTAGTGCAGTTGGAACTCGGTTCTCTAAGCATCGATGGGTGTATGGCCCCTCTGTGTGTGTGCATCTGAAACCTAGTAAAAATACACTTTGCAACTTTGGGGACTGATACTCTTAACATTTTTCAAAACAAGGGTGAACTGTTTGCAAAAGTGTTTCTTTTATCGCTCTGCAAATGTTGTTCATTTTACTATTTGTTTTAAATGATATTTTACTGGTCCAAGTGGATTTACCTTCACACAGCAGCGCAGTGGCAGTGAAGGGATAAATTGCTGGGTGTACAAACAAAGCTGGGCTGTGCAGAGCACCACTGCGCTTCACAGTGGTCTGTAAAAAAAGCAGTTATGTTCAAAGAGCTCTTTTCCTCTGTGTTTTAATGAATGAAAGCAACCAAAGCTTTCTGCTAACACCTGGGTTCTGCCTTTTCCTGAATATTCCCAAATCACTTGATTAGGGGATGCTCTAGCTTTCCTCAGTGTCAGCAGGAATATTGCTGCTGAAACTGACTGCAAAACCTGGGACAGAATCTCCTTCTTTGGCAGGAAAGGAAGAGCTGGATTCTCTCACTCTCATTCATGTTGGCTTATTTCCTTCAATGGGATTCCTTTGAGGGCAAAAATACCAAAGTCCTCGCCTGGATGAGATGCCTAGAGAACAGGACTTTGAGGGGGAAAAAATAGCATTAAAGCATACAGGTTGGAAGAGCTGCACCAATGACACACAGCCCAGCCCACACTTAATGCAGACCCCTATGGTGCCACTTAAATACAATTGGAAGTGCAGATATTCAGCACTTTCCCAGGTTAGACAATCAAAGCACAGCTAGCCACGGTAAAAAAAAAAAAAGCAGAGAGATAGTAATTAAATTCCTTTCAAGTGGGGCACATCTCTCCCCAGCGTAGTTCTTTAATTGCCATCAGCTGTGTAAATCCTAGGACCATCTTCTGCAAAATAAGAATCAACTTAGCAACCCAGTCACTGGACAAGTATGCGAACTCTGCAAAGTGCACACACACACGTGTGCACACTAACCTTCTCCTGCAACCTTGATTTATTTAGCCTCTGCCTGGCAGATGGCTGACATTTTAAAATAGGCTCCTAAAGTTACAGATTTGTTTGTTTGTTTGTTTTCCACCAAACAAACTGTAACAGCTCCAGCCATAATCTATTAAAATCCAGGCTAGCGGGGTAAATGCCTGTCACTGGAAGCCTGACTTGTCATGCTGCCACGGAGCAGTGTGAAGCCCTAGGCTCTTCTTCCCAAGCCAGGGTTACATCATCTCACACGTGCTCCTTTTACCAGATGATGTTTTGAGCTCCCTTCAAAAACATCCACAAATGATGCACTGATTTACTCACTGCTCTGCACCATCAGGGTCCCTTCTCCAGGGAGATGTTCCTGCTCTACCACAGACTTTGGGAATATGTGTACACTCAGTCATTTAAAGATATTTTAAGAACCGAAAGGCACAGACAGATGTTTGCAATAATATGTCAGACCAAAAAAACCCTGTGTTAATCCAGCAGCAGACACCTTGGCTGTTCAGACAGTTCGCCCCAGCCAGCAGCACAACCTCCCGCACGAAGGGTGACACAGAGGCTTAGGGCAGGAACGGCATGAAACCACCCTGCATGAGGTGGCTGGAGGGTGAATCACAGCAAACACAGATGGTAACACCCCGGTGACTTCTGCTTTAAAAGAAAATATAAAGACTGGCTGCTTAAAGAGGGGATTTGGTTCAGAAGATTTTGAACTCTCCTTTCAATTAAAGGCAGAGTTATTTACTACTGCAAACAACCATAAAGTCCTAAGCCATGAAATCCTGTAACACAGATGAAAAGAACTTGGAGGCATTTTTGCACCCCATGTTTTCTGGGCCTAGTACAGTTTCCTTGATAGTGTCTTCCAAGGAGTTAGGTACTGCTCATACTCATGGGAGACCTGCTTCTCCTCCAGTCTCTTGGCAAAGTGACCACGTCCCACAACAGCAAGCTAAATAAAATGGATGTTTATCCAACAAATGTAAGAGTGAGTCCAGAGAAGAGCAACGAAGCTGGTGAAGGGGCTGGACAACAGGCCTTATGAGGAGCGGCTGAGAGAGCTGGGGTTGTTTAGCCTGGAGAAGGGGAGGCTGAGAGGAGACCTCATTACTCTCTATAAGTACTTGAGAGAAGGTTGTAGAGAGGAGGGTGCTGGCCTCTTCTCCCAAATGACAGGGGACAGGACAAGAGGAAATGGCCTCAAGCTCCACCAGGGGAGATTTAGGCTGGACATTAGGAAAAAAAATTTCACAGAAAGGGTCACTGGGCACTGGAATAGGCTGCCCAGGGAGGTGGCTGATTCACCTTCCCTGGAGGTGTTTAAGGCACGGGTGGACAAGGTGCTGAGGGGCATGGTTTAGTGTTTGATAGGAATGGTTGGACTCGATGATCCGGTGGGTCTCTTCCAACCTGGTTATTCTATGATTCTGTGATTTACAGAGGACAAAGAAAGGGTAAATGCATCACTGCCTCTTTCTGGTTACTGCTCAGCATTGCCTCCTTCTGGTTCCCAGTTTAGACTTAGAATTGAGAAGGAATTATTACAATTAAAACAGCAGTGCCAAATTTGTTTAAGACCAGAAGGAGGACTGTGGTTTATCACAGCAGCTTCATGACTGGGTTCTTCAAACACCCAAAGATGTTGGCATCACTCTTTATCCACACCAGGAACCTATGAAGCCCTCACTCTAAACATGAGATTTTTTTCTCCTTCCCCAGCAAAACTCAGGAGAGGGGAGAGGGAAGGGCCAACAGGATGAAAGAGTTAAACCTGACATTTGCTTGGTATTCAGAGCCATGGCCAGTGTTAGCACCCAGGTTCGACTGCTCAACATCAGTGTGGGAACCAGGAGGAAGAAGTCACTGTCAAGGTCAGGTGGAGGATGTGGTGATTGCCCCTTCGAGCCACCCCAGACTTCATCAGGATGTGAACGTGTCTGCACAGGAATAGGCACTGCTTCGAAAATGAAATCTGGACACTGTTCATTTATCATGCCTAAGCCTGAGGCCTGAAATAACAGTTACCAACATTTGTGGTTTTGTATATACTCTGAAAGTTCTGGGTAGCTGAAACTGGCTGGGTTTTTTTCAAAAATTAAAGCGCTTCTGATCTTCTTTTCAAATACCCAGGGAAAACACGAGAGATACAGGCACACATTAACTGGCTTTTTGTAGGGGAGGAAAAAGTGAACTCAGCAAAAAGCAAACCAGCAAAGAGAGGGCAGAGGTAGTTCTGAACACAAAAGGTCTTGCTCTGTTTCTTAAAGGTTCTCGTGTACTAACAGCAATTAGAAAGTTCAGCTGTAATTTCACCCCTCATTCATACAGGACCTTGTCTCACCTTCAGCAGGAAATAGGGACTGAGTTAGGAGAGCCTGAATATAATAGAAGTCTGTGGCTGTGGTGCACTGCTGCCATCAATATAAATCTGTCATAAACACGCTTGGCAAGGAAGGGGAACTTCCATGCACTGTGGCCCCTAAATTTCTGGATGCAGATGCAGATTTACGGTGCATGGGAAGCAATAAGCCTTTGAGCCAACACAGGTCTTGTGAGTATGCGTGGCTGTGCAGACTGGTATTCCTCAACTGAACCACATTTCCATGTAACTGCATTTGTAGCCACCTCCTGTTGGACAGGGAAGCTGGGTCAAAATAAAGCTAAGGATATGGTCTCGCTACACTGGATTTTCACAACAAGGTGGCATACAAAAGGAAGACTAAAAATCTTTAAGCTGGACGAGAAATGATTTGTTACATGGCCTTCAATCTGCCATCCTGCACCTCCATGCATATGAAATGACATCTTCTGTTTCCTTCATTCATAAATGGGATGGGACACATATGCAACCCAGAGCTAAGGGGCCATCCACTATGAGGAAAGATGGAAGCATCAGGCCCAAAATACCATCAGGAATCCAGCATGGCTTGGTTCACTTTTCTAGCTGATTTCTAACCCCTCTTTAAAAAAACACAACCTACCTAGAAGGAAGTTTCCCTTTTGAATTATGGTATCTTAAGAGTATTTTTACATAAAAGGAACTACAAATGGAAGCAGTTTTGAACAAATTAAAAAACAGCTCAGTGTCACTATTAATTAATTAAAAACATTTTTTTCCAAGTCTGCCTAATAGAAGGCTTCCTACATGCAACCAATAACTGATTAAGTGAGTGACTCAAGCAGTAAAATCACAGTTGGGTGTATTTTCCTCATCCTGGAAGGCCAAGTTCAATATTTTTCCTATGAGGCATGCCTTACTATAAAAAGAATGTGATGTTTGAACGTGAGTGTCTCTGCTTTCGGTGCTGGCACCCGAAGCCTTTCCTAGCCCTCCTGCCACATTTCAAGAGTGCAGGCTGAATCACAGTCATGTGGCTCACCTCCCTGCCAAATTCTTTTCTTCTGCTACCACTATGAGTTCCTCCCAGACGGCTGCCAGCAGTGGTTGTCCGCCAGCCAAGACCATGGGGGTGAGTGTCAGTGGGAGAGACGAAACTCCCTCCCTCCTTCTCCTCTAAGTTAAAAAGCAGGCACAGCATTGGGACCTGCAATCACAGGGCTAACTAAATAGGTAGCAGAATAAGTCAAGAAGGAGAGAAGGAGCAAGTAGAAGGCTGAAAAGGAGAGAGAGAGAGAGGGGAAGGGACACATGTGGGTCCAGTTGGATGCTGCATCTTGCAGTGCTGCAAGATGGCTCAGCACCACAATCTCCCCGCCACCCATCCATAGATATTTTATCTGTCTGTGCTATAGCAATCAGTACAAAGCTCCTTTCAACCACGCAAGACTCCTGCACCACAGAGCAGTGAGGCTGCCTAACTCTACCACGATCTATTTTATTAGGCTGTAGCACCAGGGCCCCAGTCTACAGTGGACAAGAGAGTGAGAAGAAAGATATTTACTGATAATAGCTTGAGGAACACGAGTGCATAGACCACATCACTTCAATTTGCAAGAGGCGAGCAAAAAGAATATCATGCATGATACCATTCTGTGTGCCAAGTTCATGTTGGCAGCTGAGGCAAGAATAAATACACTTTACATGGCAAGCAGGAAGGATGCTGCAATTGAAGCACATGGACTTCTGGATGTTTCAGCAAGCAGTGGACATGTACAAGAATGTGCAGAGCCACTGATGGGCACTTTTGGTTTTGAGAGCTGCCTACCCCATTACTGTGGGGCTGAGGTGAGCGCTGGAGGGATGGCAAGACCAGCAAGCACCTTTAGCAGTGTGCACAAGCAACACTCACAACTTCACACAAGTTGTTCAGTCACCAGCTCTCCTGTCAGCCAAGCTCACAGACTTGTGCCTCTGACAAAGGTTTTACCTCAGCTGCAGAGGGGAATGAATGGGAGGTTCTGTGCCCTTCTCCAGGGTCTCTGCTACTGGCACTGATTTTATACAGAAGGCATCCAGGGACTGCAGTAAGGGATGTACGTGCGAAATCCTGAAATGGGGTTTTAAGCAAAGCAAAAAAGATAGTGCACAGTATTTTCAAGTCATCATCAGCTGAATCTAGCTGCTATTGGGTACCTATAGCACAAAGAATACCCCTGGTAAAAGTAAAGTAATGGAAAATCCACCAACTCTTTACTGCAGAGTTTTCAAATGAAAGAATCCTCCTTTTCAGATACTTTTCAAATAATGTGCTGCTATTATTTACCTGTGCAAAAATCATTGCCCATCTTAAAGAATCTTTCCTTTTCATAAGAAGGATGTCACTGACAGTCCAGAACACTAGACATAGGAGTAAGACTGAAGATCCAGGGTCAAAAAAGGTTTATTCTTTAAGGCACAATTAACAGCATCTCTACCTGGCTTTACAGATTACTGGCCTGCTTCTAAATGATTAAAAAATTATCAAGATAAATGTTTGACCACTGGAAAAGCTTTACTAATCTTGGAGGGTTTTACTTGCTTTAAGGTAGTGAAAAGGTTTTAGTTGATTAATACTGAACTAGTTTTAGGGTTTTTATTCAAAATTATGCCCTGATTCTTAAAAACAAACACTGTCCCAGTCTCTTTGATGGTTCTATACTGATTTACACAGAGCTGAAACCTTGAACTTTTACAGCTTAACTTGTGCCATAAAGAACATGAGACTTAAAACGTCTACAGTAAATCTAGACTTATATTATTCTCCCAGGTTTATTCATTGTCCATAAAAGCAAGGAAGGAAAAGCACCCCAAAGGATATTAAATTCTGGAAACTCTGAGCACTGGTGCTTTGTTCTGTGTATGCAGCATTCCCAGGCCCAGAGACCTCGGGCTCAGGGGCATCCCAGAAATGAATGTTCACCTTCCTGAGACATTGCAGCTACTCTGAGAACCCTGCTAATGCTATGATGAAAACCTTAGACTGACTTCTCCCAATTTACATTGAATGAATCCCTTTTTTATCAAGGCTGTTCCCATATTGGTTGTATCTTAAACTTAATCTGCCAATTTACTCTCAGGTAGATTTTTACAACCAACTGATGGCCTCTGGGTCAGTTCAAAGTAAGAATCACAGGCACAGTCAAGTTACTGACCACATGCTCTCCGAGAGCAGTTTAAGTGAAGCCTTTTACTTTCCATTTGCAGCAGGCTGACAACACACACGTGGCTGGCTACCACAGGTCAGCCAACAGGCAAAATGTGTCCCAAGTCCCACTGCTTTTGTGAGCTTTCTTTATAAAATAACACACCGTGGCTACCAAAGCTCTGACTAGCTTTACAGGGATGAGACGCTGAATAAGAGCATGTGAAATGCCTGGGGTCAACCCTTGCTCCTTTTCTGTAACATGAGCAGCCCACTGACCAGATTTTCCATTTTCAAAGTATTCCTTAGCATGGAGCCAAGGCAGAAACTGCTAGCAAGTTTCCACTTAAGAAGGGACAGTCTTTGAGACAACGTACTGTCAGTTTTGGGAACACCTTCGCAATACTTTATTTTCCCAGCTGAGGAATAAAATTTTTCAAACTACTTCAAAGTTTTTCTTGCAAGAAAATATTATTATGTACTTCATTCAACATAATTAATAACATAATTCAAATTCCTGAAACACATGTATGGGCAACTGAAGTAGCCAAATCTATAAGGCAGGGAATGGAGAGCTGGAATATGCCACCAATTCACTTTCTGCTACTGAATTTCTCCCCCTACACAGGACAATGACATTCTCCTTTATGGAATGTCCAAGAGACCTACATATGAGAAATGTGCTGTATACAGAAAATAGGCAATTTTTCACTCTTGCACAAAAGTACATCCACAATAAGGGATTCAGAACACTGAGAACAAAAATAGTAGGTAATTCAGGAGAAAAAGAGATTATTTTAAATGTGGGTCTTTCTGTTTTAAATAAATGATTATTAACTTCCCCTAACTACATTACATTCTCCTAGTTTAGAATTTTTAGAAAGTTGAATAAAGCATTGTTACCTGTCGTAATGGGAGAAAGCACTGTTTATAGGCACCAATAAATCCTAGAAACAAAAGTGTTCAATTACAAGACTGTATGATTAATTTCAGAAATAGTCCCTTCCATCATTCTTGATAGCAAGTTGCTTTAGAAAACATAAGAGACGGATCTGTGTCTTTGAACTAAAGCTAGTAAGTGGTTTCACTAATGTTAGCACAGGCCACAGCACCTTGGGTATGCCTTGACTCCCATGGTGATCACATAAGTAGGTGGTTCAGAACAACTGCATGGGAGAAAAACTGTCTCGTTCTTCATCAAGAGCAGAATTCAACTCTGGTCTCAGTAGGTACTGTTACCGTGGAAGAAGGCTAGCATGTTTCTATCCACGTGCTTATTGTTTCAAATAGAACAGTTCTGAAATTACGACTACCTTGACAAACAGCTTTTCAGTAAGAGTTGCATTCATATTACCAGTTTACATTCAGCATCCTAAATGCCATTTGTAGAGTATGTCTTGAGAGGATGTTTTCAATTACTTGGCTGTTTTTCTTGCTTCTCTACCCTGTCTGCTTCTCCTAGCTATTATTCAGTCCCTATAAAAGTATTTCTCTTGTGGCTATAACTTGGGCATGAGACGCGTAAGTGTATACGCCTGTCTGCACATGCAAGTTAATGACTCAGATTCTCTCATTACAGGCTGTTTATAAGCAGCTTTTGCCATTTCCTGGTAAGAGATTTCTACTTTTCTTCTGTACCAGAGCTCAATTAAACCATGTAATCCAATCGATCAGTTCAGACTGAGTTCATTCACCTCCACCTACATATGAGTCGTAAGTGACTCAGGGTTTTCCTTCTGGTGTTTTCTTGTCTAACAAAATAGCTATTCAAGTTTAGAAAAACATATGCCCGTTTTTGCTTTTGAAATTAAATAAACTGAATACCTTTCTTGTGACTGAAGAGGAAAGGAAGCTCCAGGAGACTGTTACAATACTATTCAGCGGACCTATTTGTTAGCGAACACAGCTGACTTGATGGGGTTGTTTTGTTTTGTTGCTGGATCCAGTACAAACACAAGCCATCGGCAGCTCAGCCAACAACATATGAGAAGGGGCTTCCTCTCCCGCTGTAGCATTCTTGGCTGCTTGAGCATGAACAGAAAAGGTGGACAGATGCCAACTGGCAAAACAGATAGGAATAGCAGTGTATTATTCTAATACAAGCAGCAAGAAGACCAAGCGCAATACGTCTCTCACACTCCCATTGACTGAGATTGCTTTTGGCAAAGAGCAGCAGGCTTCTGCATGCTTATTTCCCTATGGTCAGGGAAGATAGCTTTAATTATGTAGCCATGCAAGGTAATACTGCAGTCTCTGACACTATTGATGTACTAGAGTAGTAAATAGAGGGCAAAAGGACTGATCAGCTGTTAAGCAGATCACAGCCCACCTTGGCTTTCAAATGAAATTCCACATAAGGGGTGTAGCTGGAGGATTCCTCAGACCAATTTATGTGTAATGCAGGAATGCATGGGAAAGGGTGTGCACCTAAAGGGAAGGGAAATGTGTCAAAAGCAGTGAGGCAGTAATCCTGGCACATTTATACAAGGCAGGTTCACTGGGACTCACATGCTTCCTTCATCAACAGATCTTCATTAACAACTGCATGGAGCCTGTACACGTTTCAGCATGCACAGAGTATGGCAGTGGGTGAACAATATGCTTTCACAGTTCTCTCTGTCTCCCTCCCTTCCTCCCTTTTCCTGCAGGATGCTGGTAGCTAAAAACTGATGCAGACCAAGGCTTTCCACCACTTTGCAATGAGCATGAAGACTTGCAGAGGGCTTTTTTGATAAACTATTATTCTTATTCTTGTGATTGTTGCTATGATTATGACTACAACTATTACTATTATTGGTTTGCTTTTAAGGACTTTTCCCCCACCCAAGCAAAAATTACAGTGTGATCACCCAGAGGTAAGATGGTTAATTCAGGGACTCCACTTAGCAAGGAAATACAATGTAGCATCGTTCCCAATGTGACTTTTCTGCCATTTAAAAAAAATTCTGCCATTTCCCATTCCTTAATGGGCTCATTTGGTAAAAATCACGATTCCTATTTCTTTGTAAAAGCCTCTGGCAGATGTTTTTGTTGTAGGAGGGACTAAGCAGAAAGGTATGGTGATCAGTGAAGTGTTCCACACTGAGTTGTGACAAGTGATACAGATATTCTAGGAAGACATGCACTCTCCTGAAGTAATAAATTTTGTGTCTGCATGCTGGGAGCCCACCAAGCACCTGAAGGCAGCACCAAGGGCTTGATCTAATCCTCAGTAAAGCTAGTATTCCACTGACTTTGGTGGATGGTGCATCAGGATCATAAATGCACACACTTACAGTCAAGCCACAATAAATGTGCTCAAATACAGTATGAGCTTATACAATGCCTATTTTTATAGACAAACACAGGAAGTTTTATGTTTAGATTCATTGAGACACATATACAGCCTTGATGTTATTAAAATATGGCAACTGTGAAGTACGTTTGAGGATGCCAAGGGCAGCAATTAGCTCATGAGCATCTTGACCAAGGATCCAGGCAGATTTCCAATGAAACCAACATGGAGTTGAAGATTAAGCCTTTACTATCCTGTCTTTGGAAGCTGATCCGGTACGGTGCTTATATAAAAAACATATAGGAAAGTAAGAATGCTCATCATAACATATTCAGCATCTTGCAATAACTAACTCCTGCCTGCATTACTATTGTTAAGAGGGGATGCAAGGGAAGCTGAGTGCACTTAGAAGATATCTCCATAATTAGCCTTATACCACATATAGAGGAACAATCCTACGAGGATAGAACAGATCTTGATCTATTCCCATATTATTTTTCTGTAAGCACATGCCTAGAAAAAGGACACACTGAGAAAGGATACAATGATGTGTAAACTCCAGATATTCTTCAAGCCTTTAGTTACTTTAAGTTGTGGGGGCTCTTCAGTCAGATGTGATCTGAGAGTGTTTAGTAAACCTCAAAGGACCTCCCGTCCATGAACTTTTCCATTCTTCCTTTGAATCCCCATAAAATGTTAGCACCCAACATCCTGTGGCAAGGAGTTCCACTGCTCTACAATCTGCAGTGTGAAGAATCATCTCTGCTTCTTCTGAAACAGGTTATTACTGATTTTAGTTGATTACACGCATTAGGTCTCACTACACATACGGAAATCCCATGCTTTCTGCTATGTGGGTGAGTAGGGAGGAAGGATCAGGGTGGAGTGAGTGAGGGGAGAAAGGTGTGTTTTGTTTATAATTCAAGTGATTTGGAAGAGTGTGTGTTTTCCTTTGGGAATTGCCTAGCGCTATCTCTAGTGATCTAAAGTTAGTGTCAAAGGTTTGTGAATGGGTTACAGAATGAGCAATGGCATCTCATATCATTAGCTGTCTACATTTTTTATAAGCACTTGCATACTTTTGGTCAACCACTGTAAAATAAACAGTCCTTCCCCAGTGTTTTTGTTTTCTTTGACAGCACAGCAATAATTCACTTGGAATGCTGCAGAATATAATAGCACTTTACAGAATCACAGAATCACTAGGCTGGAAAAGGTCTCCAGGATCATCAAGTCCAACCATTCCTATCAAACACGAAACCATGCCCCTCAGCACCTTGTCCACCCGTACTTTACATACCTCCAGGGATGGTGACCTCCCTGGGGCAGCCTCTGTCAGTGCTCAATGACCCTTTCTGTGATTTTTTTTTTTCTGATGTCCAGCCTGACTCTCCCATGGTGGAGCTTGGGGCCATTCTCCCCTGTCCTGTCCCCTGTCACTTGGGAGAAGAGGCCAGCACCCTCCTCTCCACAACCTCCTTTCAGGTAGTTGTAGAGGGCAATAAGGTTACCCCTCAGCCTCCTCTTCTCAAGGCTAAACAACCGAAGTTCCCGCAGCTGCTCCTCATAAGACTTGTTCTTCAGCTCCTTCACCAGCTTCATTGCTCTTCTCTCGACACACTACAAAGCCTCAACATCCTTCCTGTAGTGAGGGTCCCAGAACTTAACACAGTATTCGCAGTGTGGTCTCACCAGTGCGGAATACAGGGGGAGAATAACCTCCTTGGACCTGCTGGTCACACCATTTCTGACACAAGCCAAGATGCCACTGGCCTTCTTGGCCACCTGGGCACACTGCTGGCTCATGTTCAGTCTGTTTAAAGCTGTTATAAAAGTCTGTTTAAAGCTGTTGTAAAGCTGCCTTTTTATGACTTACGTCTGAGTTGTTTTCAAGTAAAAAAGATGCCAGAGCTACAGATGTATATGCAATTAGCCTCTGTATCACATGTGCACATACTTGTGTGCACCTATGTGCACAAGTGTGGGCTCAAGTGGGAGAGACTATTTCAAATTATTACTATTTTGTGGGGAATATCTGATCATTTGCCTGTCTCTTTGAAAAACGACTCAATGCAACAGCCAGATTAACTTCTACAACTACCAAAACATAACCAAGATGACCAATACAAGTCTCTCTCAATATGAATTCTTAGGACCTCATGCTTGCTATACCCTTCGAGTAGAAAAATAATACACTCATTATCGGGCATTGCATCTGACCAGAAGAAACATTTTACAGATGGAGCATTATATGACTGCAAATGCAACTGGGAAATCATAGTCCAGGCTAAAGCAGAAACCTGTGAAATTTATTCTGGTGTCTGTTACCCTGCGCTACCAGGGAGTGAGTCTATGTGACCACAAATGTTTATGTTCAGCCAGCATCACTATATTTATCTCTCTCATCTTCTTTCTGAAAACTCTTGCCTCCAGTCTGCACAACAAAGACCCTGAACTGTGCTGTATGGGGAACAGGAATAAACTGCACATTAAATTTGTTCTTGAAGGCTCAGAGGTTATCAGTTTGGCCATCCCACCTGCATTCCTGACAAACAGTTCGAGCCCCAGAGAGGCCCGTCCAGCTTAGAACTTCTCCAGCAGAGAGCAGTGATACGCTGTCAGTGAGCTCAGCCCTGGGAAGCAGGGCAGCTCTCAGGCTCGGGAAAAGGCAAAACTCAAGGCTGGCAAGCTCACCAATGTCAGGTGAACTGGACTTAGAGAAACAGATGAAAACGTGAGGTCATGTGAAAAGAAAACCATTGAAAATAGCTGCAAAGGCAGTGCCTGAGCCAGTAATGCTTATTTCTGCAGGCACAGTCACACGAGCAAGAGCTCTCAGATCAGATATGAATTCTTGCACAATTTTTTACTTTAAGGCAAGAACTGTGAGGGGCATTCTCACCACCCGCCTCCAGATTAGTGTCTAATACTCTCTGGTAGCCATTGCTAAAGATGGTTATACCTGTTCAAGTGAGATCAAGGAGAAGACTCCATGCTGCCAAGAGAATAGGATCTATCTTACAAACCGTGTTTGAAATAGTGCAATCACTGTACATTTAACCAGCTCAGGCTGTGAGCAAGGCAAGGTCTACAGGCAGAAACAGACTCTCCCAATAGACCAGCTAACACTGACTTAAAAAAACCCAAACCAAACCTGTCTCACACTTTCTCCTGTATAAAAGATGCTCCACTTATCACAAAGATAGGCTTACACATCCACACACATGGTCACTTCACTCTTTGCACCTTGTATGTGCAAAGAGTGTATGTCCTTGTATATATGCTCAGTAGCCACTACTTAGTATAATAAAGTCAAAATATAAACCTCTTCTAGGCAATAAAAGGTATTGAATGCTAAATTACAGATTTAATTGCCATGCTCTAGACATCAGATAGATGATGGCCTTAACTGTCACAAAACCAAAGGAACTGATCTGGACCCCTAGAAGCAAGCCTTCCCAGGTGGAAAGGTTTCCCTCTGTCCCGCATGCTAGTAAAACATTTGGTTTTCATCTGAAGATCTCAATATATTTCACAAAGCGAAAGACCAGGTTCACTATTCCTAGTTTACACATGAAAACTAAATCACATGAAGTACACTGTCTTGACTGAGGACATGACCCTGAGGACACCAGCCTGCTCCTCCTCAGCTGCTGCCACAGCTCCCCCTCAGCCTCCCACACCAGCAGCATCAGTGGGGAGCCCACAGTCGTACTCTCCACAGAGCTTTGAAGCTGGTGCTCTCTGCAGCAGATAACCTCATCTAGTGAGAACCACCTCCTGTAGTGACATCAACTGATTTAAACTGTAATTTGCCTCTTCTGGCTTTGTGTCCCACATGTAGACAAAAGTCTGCTCTTACAGTGAAAAAACCCCACATAACATCCATTATACCACACAAGTTGCATTTTCTGAAAAGCGGCATTAGGTCAGCCTAAATATTTGAGCTGTAAGGCTATTTCACACCAGCTATCACCAAAAGAAGCTGTTACGTCAGCAGGTAATTTGTGATTTGTGAATCAAGAGCATGCATGAGTACATGCACACTACAACCCTCACCATGGCCACTTCACCTTGCCTAGAAGAGCAAAGGAGTCTTTCTTGTCTTAATGAAATCCAGGCAGGATCTCCTCCTTAAGCAACAACAGTTCGCTCAGAGCCGCTTTGTGTTATATATAGCTGTATAACCTGGCTAGCCAGTCTGTCTTCCTACCCATGTGCAAGATAAGAAAAGCCTGTGAATCTTGCTACACCCCCTGTTGCAGGGGATGGCCAGGATGTAGGAAAAACTGTGGTGGTGAGAGCTTTACTGGTGCTGGTTAGGAACCAGACTGGCTCGCCTTTTCCTGGGGCGTATTTTGGTGGCAGCAGAGCTGGGGAGCTCTGGCAAGCTTGTAACCTCCACTGCAGTAATCCAGAATGATGCCAGCTCCAAACAATGAGCTCAGTCTGATTCTTTCTTCCTCCTATTTACTGTCTTGGTAGCCCCAAGATATTTTCAGAACAGCATCTACTATAAAAGTTATCTCTAGTACTGTTGAGGCAACTACATCAAGAAAGAATTCCACAATGGAAATACAGGATTCTGCTATTTTCTCCTCTCATTTCACCATATTCTGCCTGAAGTTGTCCTATGCTTTTTGGTCTCAAGTATTTATGTGGGTGTAATTCCTTTTTTTACTGGACTAACCACATACTCTTTCTGCATCTCATGGGCACATGACCCTGCAGGATACAGCATGAATTTAAAAGGTCTGAGAGAGAGCTTTGTCTACTGTAATGGACCCCTGCCTTCCCCATGACTGGGCAACAGCACTGAGGCAACGAAAACCCTTGCTTTCTCCATCAGCCTGGCTGTACTGCTAAGTAGCATGTTCTTTCTGTGGATCACATGAGATGGCCCTGTAGACACCATGTAGTCTGTAAACAGCAAATCATAGCCTAAATGGCATGAAAAATAACCATGAAAGCAGAAACAATGGACTTTTTTGATCAGATCCTTTGGCACGCACTGACCTTACACTGTCCCCTTGACGCCAACATCCTTTTCTGTCTGAATCTAAAAATAACACAAGCCTATGTATTTCTCATCAGCATTTTGAAATTTAGGTCTGGTACCACTTGGAAGGGTAAAGAGCTGCTATTATTATTATTGTTGTTGTTGTTGTTATTGCTGATACTACTCTAAGGATGGCTTCTGTTAGAGCACTCTGATATCCTTTCAATAAGAGAGGTTGAGAAGGTAGTGACCTCCTTTCCCCAGGTACCTGGAAGGCATGACAAGTGCAAAACACTTGTCTGCACACAGCAGGTGTAAAACTTTGGAGCAGATGATTGTCTCTCAGAGCAAAAATTCTGGTTTTAATTGGTATTTTTTGTAGCTCACTGCTCATCAGTACCCATGCAGTTCATACTGGCACGCCTTTGTAAACCTCAAGCTCTTGTGGTGACCTTTTGTGCTTTCAGGGGAAGCAAGAAAATGTAAATTTCCATAATGTTGAGGAAATGTGGAAAAAGAAACAGATGGAGTTTTCATCCAGGATAATGATCCCCAGAACAGTGAGGAGATACTAAGTCTGTAACAGCACTTGCTACCAAGCGTGTGATACTCTCAATATTCATTGCACATTCCACCTTCAAAAAGTGGTTCATGTGACAGCTTAGAACCAAGAGCTTTAGGGTGCCTTCCTGAATTTACCATTCAAGGACACAATAGAGGAGGAAGGATAAATGTGGCACCTTTCCCAAAAGGCATATATACAGCAAGGTGAATTTTGGAGGGCTGGTTCAAATCAAGTGACACACGTGTTTCACATTCCTCTTGGTGACCATGATCTCCTGCCACTATGCAAGACTCTCTTCAAAGCAAACCTACCCAGGGCCCCCAAAGCATCTATTGCCCTGCTCCCTTCTTGCTTGGCCACCACCCTCAGCCACACTTGCTGGCAGCAGCTAGTAAAGTGGCACTCGACACACCTCAAGCCAGGGCTTCCCAGCTAGTGAAGAATGTGGGCTGCTGTGCTGGCTGAAAGGCTTGGGAAAGTGCAGCCCTGCTGTTTCATGTCAACATTCCTCCCCCTCTGCCTTTCCCAAGGTCTCCAGCAGAAAATCCTTTTTTGTTCTTATCAGTTCAAACAAGAACAATGAATTCCTCAAGCCCGCAAGAATGTGACAAGGTGCCAACAAAGCCAACCAGGAAGGTGATGTATGGTCTATAGGCTGCAACTCAAATAAATCACTTCACAAACCAGTGCTGCAAGGAGGGAATTCAAACAGCTTTGAGCCTCTATTCCTAATTCTCCCCTTCAGGTTTTCACCTGACAAGTATCCTGAATAAAAGCAGTATGTGTGATGCTAAAATGCCGCATGCTCTTTGCTTTTGTTACCAGAAATAGCTGTGCAGCATCTAATTAAGTAGATATTACAGTGGTGTGTCTACAACAGTTTTAGTGAAGGCATAGTTGCAGCTTCCATTGTAAACCCCTGTATTCGAAAGTTTATAACTGGTTGTGAAACTGCCTGAATGAGCAGAATTTAGTGCATGCAGTTGTCAGCCAGGAAGGAAATTATTTTTACCATATCTTAAAAATAATTTGTGTGGTTCATTTAAAATCTTTTTTTTTTAAGTAAGAGTACCACGTCTAGATGCTTCTTAGCATCTTGCATTTTAGATGTATCTTCCATTTCTATAAAGAAACACTGATCACCTAGTCAGCTAGTCTGATTGAGAAAATAAAAGAATGATGAGCAACATAATCAGTCATTAAGAGGCAGTTCAGCAGGTATATATTCTATATGTGCAAGGATTCAAATGACTCAGTCCTTGCCTGGACAATATACCCTCTAAACAGAATTCACATGACACTTGACAATCAAGAAATTAGAAGAATTGCTTCATGCTAAATTACATGCATGACAGTGAAAATTCACCATCCAGACCAAATGGCAAGCAGGTGTCTAAGATGATGAGACCACACGTGGGCTCTTCAACAGCCAGTCACTGAAATGAAGCAGCTTAGCCTTGCCATCAGTTTGGGAGTCCTCAATTTGTGTTTGTGTGTGCATCACTATCGGTGCAGCAGCAGCATCCAGCCCTTTGCAGGCACAGTGCACATACAGAAGGTGCTCAGTTGCACAGCAGCAGCTGGACAGCCCCCTGGAAGAGCCTGTCTATTATTACTGAAATGTACGGCACAGCTCTGGCCCAAGGGGGAATCACAGAATCACTAGGTTGGAAAGGACACCCACGGGATGAGAGTCCAACCTTTCCCATCAGTCACTAAACCGTACCCCTCAGCACATCTAAGCAAACTTTCTGGAACAGAAACCCATGACTCAACGTCAAACGTTCTCAGGTATTCCCTATATTGTCACACCAAAACCAATCATTTGAGAAATACTGGTGTTTGAAATGGTCCACACTGTGGGCTTAATTTCTTGGCCAGATTTCTGCATGGACTTCTTCAGGCTGGCTCTGTGTGCAGTGAGCACAAAACTGTTGCAGAAAGGGAATCTGCCTCATGGAGCCAAGGTCACCACGGGTCACACCCCTGCATCACTGTTCCAACTCAAGGCAGGGTGCCGGTTAACAGCTTGCCAGTGTAGAATTGTCATATGTACCTAACCCTTTAGCACTAACCTATATTACTATGAAGACCTTGCTGGTGCTACACCTGAGGCATCCAGCTCTCTGTCTGCATTTCTCAGTATAACCTTTGCTTCATCAGTGCAGAGAACACCTGCACCGATGGATTTTTTTTTCTACTTTACATCACCCTCAGTTCAGCTCTGGAGACACACTAACTCACAGACATTCTAGTACTGCTCCTGCTCCATCATCTGCCACATCAACATCCTGCCCCACCACTATACATAGCACTGAGATGCCAGTGCTGCTATTAGACTGCAGGGTTTGCTGTATTTGCTGGGTCTAAGTTGGCCCTTATTGCCATCTAGTGAAAAAGAAGAAAGTAAAGAGAAAGGAATAACATATCTGACTCATAGTGCTTTTCAGATCAACTTTTATGACCTGTATTAATAATTGATAATGCATCAACAAACATGCTACAGAGTACTGAAAAAAACTATAACACCTCCATGAGAATTCTTAGTATGGCTCTCGATTACTCCATTTTTTCCTAACAAATGGGAAGACAGAGTCAGTGTTGTGTGAGGCTGTGTCCTACTGGCCACCTCTCAAAATAGCTTCAGTTGAAGCAGGACTTGGTCCTCCATCTTTAATGGACAGATCTGCACATCTTTGAAGTATCAGTTTTCTTTAACTATGCGTATACACATTTTTTAAAAAAATCTCTGCCCTAAATACATATTTTATATAACCTAACAAAGCACTCAAGTAAGTAATTCATGTGCTGGGTTGAAATAGCCTATTTGTAACTACTACAGTCTTCTAGGCATGTCACATGGGTTGGGGAAAAGTCTTCCTCAGAGATTCTTACATAAAAATAATTCTAACAGAATGGGAAAGGTTCCTTTCTGATACTCACTTTGCTACTTGTATTCACCAGAGGGCTGTCTGTGGGCATGGATCTAAGCCTGGAAATACTCATGGATATGAGTTCTCCTGGTTTATACCAATCAAAACTATCATTCCAGAAATGCAGCATTCCTGATGGATGAGGTGTGGCAACAACAGAGGAGAAGTGTGGCACAGAGCCCAAGCTCACTGCCCCTGAGACTTTATGATCAGGCTGAGCTCTATTCTCCTTTGGTGGGACTTGTGGAGAGGCAAGAAATGGGAGGAAAACAGGACTGCTGGGTTACTAGGGCCAACAAGGTAGGCTACAGAAGCAATAGCCAAGATTGGAGGTGGACAGGGCACCAGAGAGAACACAGCAGGAGTGGTTGGAAGAAGAACACCTGGGAGCTACCACCTTGAAAGACTGGTGCACTAAATTCCATGATGTGTCTTGTGATACTTGGTGAGCTTCTTAAACCTTCAGATGCTGAAGCCAAATGCATACATAAAAATATTAGAATACATCACCACTACGCTATTTTTAAAGGAAAAGCTCAAAATTCTGAAGTTAAATATTAAAGCAGCTTCCCTTCTAAGCCCCTTACTATTCTCAGCCAATCTCATAAAGCCTGGTGTGTATGTCCTCTTTTAGAAAAATTCCTGTACAGCTACATAAATTATATATGGGTGGCACCAAGGCACTTTTCAAAATCACACATACAGTTGTTATGTAAAAGAGCTTCTGTTGTTTTAAGAGAAATGACAACTAAGGGCCAAAGATGAGGAACACCAGCAAGCAGAAACTGTTTTTACATTATCACTATACATTTACATTTTCTATTACTTATAAAGTGTTGATAGTTCCTCTCTGCTCTACAGTCTGCTGGCCCAGCTAAATAGTAATTACAAAAAATATAAAGCACTTCCAAGTGAAATATATACTTTTATTATAGTCATAATACACTTTGTTTTACACTCCTTGTAATTCAGATCTAACTAAATTATTAATCTACACCACATAAAGATAAAAAAGCCTAAAAACCTCTGCAATTAACTCCATTCTTCTATGAAATCAGTTTTTTATATCAAGCCTGAAGAACACCAAGGGAATTTTAGCTAACAAAGACAGTCCATCAGTCCATTTCACCTCGATGGCACAAGGGCTTAGTACATATCACAAGCAGAAATTCTTTCTGACATCCCCTTATTCTCACCTAATAAAATAAACAAGTAAACATGCAGTTTGGCACAAACCTCACAGCTCAAGAAAGGTCCCAAATGTCAGAAAAGCAGATGTCACAGGTTGGGGCTGAAATTGTAGTAAATAGCCTCCCACGGTGAGCACTAACACATGTAACTAACACAGATATACTCGGCTGCAGCATCTTACTCAAATAAATACATAAATGCATAGTAAATAAGTGCACATTTTTAATATAAACAAATGATGTGATATGATTAATTAGCAATTTCTACCTCTTAAATAGTGTCAAAATAGTTAACTGACCACCTAACAAAACTTACAGCTCAAAAGTAATATTTAATAAAATCCTATACGTGGTTTATCATACACTAATTTTGTGATGTCTTTTAAAGGAGAAACTCATTTTTCATGTGACCTAAATAAGTACGTTCACCTGGGGGGAAGAACGATAAATGACCCAATTCTGCTTGTTGCCAATTTGAATTCACCATGGTCTCAGAAGGACTTCACTGACTACCAACAGTACTCAGCACATGGAGCTTGGGAGACCTCACAGAATTTCCAAACAGTTGCAGGGCTGCAAAGGTCTCTCATACTGAAAAGGAGAGATTGGTAATATGGTATGCTCAATCCTCCATTGTTAATTACAGTAATGCCTCGTGTACTTGGTTACTAGTATCACATTATTAGTAAAATCTCTCATCATCATTATTGCAATCTCAAACATTATCTCTTCTCTGATATCCCTTCTGTAAAAAAGATGAAAACGGGCATTACAGTTACACTATCAAGGCCTGGGGGAACGGCCAGTGGGGAACGCTCCGGGAAGACCACATGAGTAAGGCAAGCACATGGTTATACTTCCCATAATGCTGCCCCAGTTTTCAATGATTTATGGCTCTGCAACAACCCAAACCTAAGCTCTGGCATTGACTAGCCCAAGATAAAAATCACATGCTTTGAATCTGTCCAATTAATTTCTCAATTTCCATAAAAACTTAGAGTTTCTGCAACACCCTTTAATAGGGGGTCTCGATATGCCTTGTGTGATAAGCCATCTTTTTTTTTTCAGACCTATCAGCCACTACAATCATCAAATTATTCCCAGATCTGTCATCAGAAGAATGACAGCGAACATCTCCCTTTCTGTGTGACGTGACTGATTGCAGACCCCCAAACATATCCTACCTATAGTCACCTTCCAGGCCAAAAAGCTCTGCTCTCTTTGATTCTTCACCTGTAATTCATTCTGCACCTTCAAGTATCAATTTTAACCACCTGTGTGTCTTTCCCAGTCCTATTTTCTTCTTAATCCTCACATGCACCACCATGCTCTCATTTTTAGCCATCAGAGGAATGCCTCCAAGATGACTGAGGAATGCCTGAAGTTTCCTTTGGCTGTGTCTAGGCCAAGTGGCAGCTGAACGCTGTGGTATGCCTGCTGTAAAGATCAGAGATATGGCTTGAGTATGTCATGGCTCCCTTCTGGCCCACAAATTCTGGCTTCCTTTGCAGGGAAAAAAGTGTGTGTTTTGAGCAAGGAACCAGTCAGAGGCTGGCCTGCTCCTGGGTCTTGCCTGGACATGGATTTGGAACACGGCTGGGGTGCATACCTGGAGTTAGGAGCTCACAACAATCTCAAGTTCACTAAATTATGTGTAACCTTTTTATTCTGCTGCTAATGACTGGTTTAGTTTCTTGGGTAAGCAACAACTCCTGTTAGTCTGAGGGTCAAGCAGCACATGCAGTCACCCCGACTTTGCCCTTTACAACTCAGTGGAGAGTGGTGACACTTTTCTGATGATTGCATGGAGTCAGGAATCCTAGAAATCCTGTGTGCCCTTTCAGCCCACTGTTATCTCTAGCTTCTCACTGCCATGACTTAACTTTTCCCCAAAGACGGGAATGAATTATACGGCAGTGGCTTGAAACACAGTACCAATTCATCCCTTTTGTCCCTTTCTTCCTTTGGCTTGTTGACTTCAAGCCTTTCCCGTGACTGTACAGAGCACAACACGTTTTGGAAGCACCTGCACTGGAATCAGCACACATCAAATCTCTGTCCTCCCTGACAAAACATGGGCTCAGCTGCAAGCTTCCTAAAGGTTCATTCTGCAGAATGTAGATAAGAGAAGGTAAAACTGAGGATAGTTTTGCAGGTTTTACCTTGTTCTCTTATAGATCTACAGAGATTAATGAGGAAAAAAAAACACACCCTGCAGTTGTTTCATTGAGTTACCAGTGTATGCAGGCCTAAGCACACAAAGTAGGCATACTCAAGGATTTTTTTTGTTTGTTTATGGTTTGTTTCCTTTTTAAAATAAGCTTCTTAAATTCCCACTAAGTGATCATGCACTACATATGCAGGCCCAGCTAAATTAGTTTTGCAGCAACCCACCTTTGCCTTGAGCTGCTCTAAATTGCTCTTGATGATATTCCAGTTGTTTTGGGAAACAGAATCTTTCAAATGGTAACACAGTCTTCCTGCTGTTAAATTGTCCACTTCATCCAAAGAGACAGGAGCCCAAAGGATCTGGTTTCTCTTCCGATAGCCTCAGTAACTGGACCTAAACTGGAATTTCTTTGTGAAAAGAGAAACACTGCATTGTCTCTGCATGGAATTCTGGATTTTTAACTCCAGATAATTTTAAAAAACCCGAGGAAATTAAACCACTGTTGAGCTACATTAACAGGAGAGGCAGGCACTGCAATATTTGGCAACACTTTCATGGCTTGAATTAACTCAATCATAAACGTATTTTTAAATATGTGTAACTGGCCTCTCCATCTTTGACAGGAACCTCCATAAAATATTATATATAAATCTGCTTTAACATGTGCACAACTTCACAAATCACTGTTTAAAGGTTTTACATCTACAGTACTATAGTTGATGGAGGAAAAACAACCCTGTAGAGAAAAGGTCTGATAGAACTCGATCCTGTTCCTGGTTACGCTAAAGACTTCTATACTTTTTTAAGCAAGAAAAAAAGAACCTAACTTTTGCTGACTGTAAAAGTGGATATTACTGCCTTGTATCTATTCCAGCTTAGGTGATAAACCTTTGCAGCAGTTCTCAGTCATTGCCACAGTAAGTAAAGACTTTGTTTTCAAACATTATAGGAGCTAGAGTCTGTACTCATTCACTATATTAGAAAAAAAAACTCTACTCCATGCAACCTTTTGCTGGCATGAACCAGAGAAAAAGGAGGTGGAGACAGTAACCACGCAGTTCCACTGAACATGCGCTAATCCAATACTTCCCAATCATCCCTGCTGCCAGCAGGATTTACTTTGTGCAAGAGAAAGCTGCTGCTCTTTCTGTAAGACCCACAGCAGAGCTACCACAGAGGTATCCCTACTACCGCATCTGCTTGGGGACCTGTCTCCTTTCTCCTGGCAATCCAGCTGAGTGGTGTGGTTCACCTCCAAGCATCCACTGAGGTCTGAATCACATAACTCAATTTTTGTACATTGTGTTTGTGCAAAATCATCTGTAGAATAAGTTAACTGACTCAAAAGGCTTGTCATTTTCAAAGGGTACTTTTATTTCATATCTGCTTTATTCTGTTGTCTTGGGTTTGGTTTGAGGCTTTTTTTGAGGAGGAGGAAGAACAGAATCATGGAATCACTTAGGTTAGAAAAAAACCCTTAAGATCATCAAGGCCAGAAATAAAGAAGAGTAGTACAGAAGACATTTTCTTCCTCTGCTTGTATTCATTACCACTCACCTCACGATACTGGGATGAAATTCGGTGAATCCAAATGTAACTTTTATCATAATACTATGTGAAATTCAGCATGTTCACAGTTCTTCCTACCTGACTAATAAGTACACTTCATTAAGTACAATTAACCCTGAAGATCTGGAAATGTTTGGGTATTAATACTAAAAGACTTTCATCTACAGAACTTACTTGCAACATGCTAAGGGCTGTTCTCTCTTACAGATGCATACAGATGGGTGTAGATCTATGTATGATAATGGCAACAGAGACATACAAACGCTGCTCGCTGCTATGAAACTGAAGACAGGCAGTTATAGGACAAATTGTCCTACATTCATGTTCATTAGAAATTATATTTCTATTCAGTGTTCAGAAAAGTTCTCCTACAGCATGCTACCATATACAGTGTTATCTAAAGCTGGCAAAGAACTCACAACACACAGAAACAGCTGCAGTTTCTCTGCATAGAAATTATAATCTTGGTTTGTGTCATGTAAAAAGATGTTCAAGTTGGGAGACACGCTTCCAGTCCAGGGGTCCCAGATACTTTACATCCATCAAAATACATACTCTTTATTATAGTATACGTTAGAACTGCAGTTTCTGCTGAAATTTCTTGTTATTGAAATATTAACTACAATACAGAAGCATTCTGAGCTAGAAATTAAGACCTGAAGAGTACTCACAGTGAGTCAAAATAAAAATTTATTTCTACAGCAGTGCCAGCTCAGACAAGAGCTAATAAGGGATGCTATGAAAAAAATACACAAGGCAAATACAGACTCACACCTCCTGCATTTTTAAAGTGAGAGACAGTATTAAGTCCACTAAGTTTAAAAATACCTTCCATACAGGGTCTGTTAAAATCCTTTTTCTGTATCTTAGTTTTTCCTTTGAATTTGTCTGAACAGTTTTGTAAAACAATTTATACATCTGACATGAAGAAGTTCTGTGCTAATGAGCAAAACCACCTAACTACACTATGTGAAAAAAAAACTTTTTGTTTGCTTTTACCCTAAAAATTTCTTTTGGTCTTCTAGTTGTTATATCTTGAGAAACAATAAATAATGATTTTCCATTTACATGCTATACAGAATTACCTAGATTCACAGGTCTCTGTCATGTTTCATTTTAGGTCCTCTCTTGTTTTTAGTTGAGAAGTTCTCTTTTTCAGTTGAGTAGAACCAGTCTGTTTATTTCCCCTTGTGAGGAAATCATTCTGTACCTCTGAGCAATGTAATACTCATCTGCACTTCTTCAGGTTCATTATTGTTTATAGCGCTCAAGTCCATTCAAAATCCAAGTGTGCCAGCAAGTCATCTATGCCATATTTTGTTCTCTGTTTCATTTTTAACAATTATTAATATTTTATTTTTGTCTTTTGATCACTGCTGTCACCAAACTGACATTTTGCAAGAACTATCCATCACGTCTCCAAGCTCTCTTTCTGTTTGCAAATAACTAACTCAGAGCTCACCTTTGCAAAGGCAGAGCTTCTGCTCATAACTTTGAATGCAGCAACACAAAGGGTAACCTGCCATTCCATTGCCAAACCATTCAGTACCATGAGTCCCTTCTTCAACTGCTCACAATCCATTCTGTATTAACTGATATTTTATCATCATCAAGTCATAGCTTCTCACAACTAGTTTCAAAATTATTAATCTTGAGCAGCCTAGATCCAAGCACAATTCCTTCTGGAAGTACATTAGTATTTCCCCTCCATTGCCAATGTAGGCCGAAAGAGGACCTTCTCTCTCATTCCCTGACCACATAATTCTTTTAAAGCCCTCAATGAATAACACTGAAAAAGAAATTTTAGTAAACCAGAAACCTCACATTGATTGAACTGTGCCTAACCACACACTCACTGGTTTTCTTTCAGAGAATTCCTACAGGTTAGTGATCACAATTCCTTTCTAAAAAAATCTTATTGCTTTTCTTTTTTTTTTACTCATTTTCCCTATCAATATTACATTTACCTGTCTCTCTACAATTTTTTACATTTATTTATTTTGCCTGGTTCATAACTATTTGCCTGGTTTGGTGATTAGATCTACTACGCCATAGTTCCAAAAGCTCTCTTGGTGCCAGAATGGCTGCTACCACCTTCTCTGGGGCTGAGCCACTTACGCTATAACCTACAGCTAGGGCTTTACTGTAGAATGCTTGGAAATTTCATATTTCAGCTTGATCTGACTTCTTTGGATAACACTATTTGCTCCTGACAATTTGTCACTACTGATTCATTTATGTCTTTGAAAACTCCCTCACCTGCATTTCAACATTAAACAGCTACCCAGAATCATTGCCTGTAAAGAAAGGTTCTGGTGTGGAAATCATATATTCTTCAAGATGCCTGGAATACATATCTCTCTATTCCTGTGGTCTTGCCTTAATGGAACTCTACTTTTACTTATTCAAGATTCATTGTCTTTACAGAATCTTTAATGACCTCCTGTTTCCAGCATGTTTATTAGTACTTTCAAGCTTTTCACAGGCTGTTCCTCAGCACCTTTTTAAGGCTGCTTCATCAGTGCTTCCGATTTAACATGCTTCACATTTAACAAAAACATATTTTGCTTGTTCCTTCATTTGGACATGACTTCAACAAAGACTATTCAAAATTGTTCTCTCCACTCACCTCCTTAAAAATGGCAACCTTCTCATAATCCTTCTAAATTATTTTTGATAGCTGGTATATACACACTTTGAACACCTAATAGGTCTGCAAGGAGTCTTTCTGTTGAGTGAAAGTCACTTCACCCTGTTGACTCTTCCTTTTAATCTCAGTGCTATGTTGTTCTTCCTTATGACCTCAGATAACGACTGTGGAGAAACTATTGTGAAGTAGAAGAACAAGTATGATTCAGTAGGATATCTTTGCCTAGTATGGGTTTTATGTATGCTATTTTTATATAGGATAATATGAGGTACCTTTTCCCAAGGACCAATAAAATACTTTTTGCTCTGGAATTGGGCATCCAAGGACAGAACCAATGATGGTAGAGTAGTTATTGCTGTGCTTTAAATGCTGATTGATTGGCTTACATCAATACATCTGTGGCATCAGCTTCAGTTTCTCATGGATATTATTCATCAGTTCAAGTCTACGTTTTTGAGGATTTCAAAGAAAGATTCAGGAGCCTGTACTTAAATCTACCCTTCAACAGCTTTAGGCAAACTGGTGGAGCAGTGTAAGCCAACCTGCAGTTCTTCCAGCTAGGATCAAATTATTATTTGCATGCACGATACTACTCAGAGGGCATTTATCCAGCACCTTTAATTAATACTTTTAGTTTCATTAAAATATTTATATTCTACACCTGTGTTGCCTTTGTCAATACTGTTAATCACTGCCTTAGGCCACTGCTTTTCCAGATTAATCAAGCATTTGTATCATCATTCATCTAACAAAAATTATGGCAATAACCATTTTGTGAGAAAACTAATTTAGAGATGCTAAGATTTTTGCTGTTATTGAAAGGGCTTGACCTCATTAGTTCTTTGGTTGGAATTTTGCTTCCAGAAATATCTGTGAGGATTATTTCACAGGTTCATTTTCTAGCTCTTAGATGTCTAATTGCCTAATTTGTAGATGCGATCAGGTAGTTAGTGTTCTATGTACCAGCAACCGCAATTATTTCCTGAAGCAAATTTGCAAGCAGAAATTGAAGAGAAAGGCTATTTTTCAAAAACAGATGAGAAATGTGGTTTTAATTGTAGATAAAAGCACCACCTGCAGCACTAAAATTCAGCCAGAGGTGTCATGCCCATAGTGGCAAAGACTAGGTTCGTAACTGTTAGATACCAGCTATTTTCAGTGAAGTGGTAAACGTTATGTAGTGACAAGTACTACATTAACGCTTGGCCTAATCAAACCTCTTTTTAATTATTATGAATGTATTATCAAACCTACAAAAGAGTTGGGAAAATGCATTTAATGCCTATTTATACTTCATTACACAGTGTCTCTTCCATGTGTATCTGTGTACATGTGTAATAAAAGTAAAGCCTTCCCTTCTTAACTACGTGAGATATGAAGACAATGAGTCTGATACTAATGCTACTCTATGTCCTTTCAACTTCTGGCAATTTCAGTAGTATCATGGGCTCTAGTCTATCATCTTTAAGTCTTTATCTTTGACAGATTAAAAGATAAAGAGGCAAGTAGTATTAAAGATAGACGTAAGTAGTCATATATGTTGGATAAACAACCATATACATACATACATAGTCAGATACAGTCATCCTCCTACAGGATATTTGGGCTGAACATAGCACAATGCCTTGCACTGACATCAAGACTCCTTAAAAATATGACTTTTGGCTATGGGAGCTGACTAGTGACCCTACTGGCAGCACCTTATATACCTACAATAACCCTGGTTAGACCTCAGCATTGCTGCTCTTCAGTTTTCTGATGATTTATTAGAACTTACAAAAATTGTTTTCAACTGAGTACAGCATGCTGGAATCCTCAACTAGTATAAAATGTAATAACTTGGTGCAGCTATTGCAGCTTGCTGCAGCTAAGAAATCTTGTGCGAATCCTTTTCTAACTCCACTCACTCACAACCTGGCTTCTTCCTGTAGAACTTAGCACCCTTGCATAAGAGAAGGTCACAGAAACACAGACCCCCTAGATTCTCCAAAAACACTAGACCGCGTCTGTAAAATCCTTCCAAGGGAGTAAAAATCTACAACAGATAAAAGGCATTTTGCCTGGTTTTGCCTTGGATAGTAATGAAGGAAAATTACAAAATCAACACTCTCAAGCACAGAGGCAAAGCCTTCTTCAATTCCCACTTTAACTTAAAGTCCCATCTGTGGAATGCAGGAACTGGGAAACTGAAAATCTGACTCAATGTAAAGCACTTAATTGTCATTAGATGTAAAAGCGAAAGGTATCTCTGCTATACTTCCTGTCCTGGAACTTAAAATGGAACATATGGCACAAGAGGGTGGAGAGCTTGGATGTGAAAATACAGATACAGTTCTCTTTCCACAAAGACTATGAAGAGTAACTTACTGACCAAACAAAGTTGGAAACTCACAGCACACCAGATATGGTCAAGGAATGTCAGTTTCAGCACTGCTGATTATTTAGAGAGACCTAAATTTGCTTACAGTTTTTAGCTATCTGTCACCCATTGGTGTTAAACCTATTATAAAAGAACAACTCATCTGTAACAAAGGGGAAGGAAACAAAGTTAAAGTGGAAAATAATATCTGGACTCTTAGTGGCAGCTGACTTTCCAGCTGGTATGATTAAGGGACAGAAGTAAGCTGCAGCGTTGAGTACCTAAAATAGGAATGCTATCTAAATATTCCTTGAGTGATATTAGTGTGCAGTTTGCCGGTGATGATGCTTGAACCAGTTCTGTGTTATTTCCTTTTCCCCTTCACTATGGACACTAATAGCAGAAATATTCTGTCTCATCACTCTTACATAAGAGTTCTCCTCCTACACCAACATTTTAGTCAGAGGGCAGGTCAGTGGGCAAAACAGGCTCATGACTGTTTCCTTTGCTTCAGAAACACTTGCCAAATTGTAATGGCAAAAGTTTTGCATTCGCCTGTCGGGATGAGTGGTCTGGAGACTCTGGAAAAAAGCCAACATAGAGTGGGACAGTTCTGCTGACCACAATGAGCTCGTGATCAGCCTGTGAGTATTGTCTTCAGGACTGTTCCATATGAGTAACATCTTAAACAGCGATAGCTGCACTGACTCTCCATTTAAATATGCTAGTATAAACTCAGAATCCTGTGAGTTTATAATCATAAACTCTGAGGTTTCCTCTGGAGTATTGTCTTTTCTTATGACACTCAGACTCCGATTTCCTCTGTCCCTTCTTTGAGCTCCCCTCCCTTGTTCTGCTTCCTCAGTGCCGAAGAACCACAAGAGCTCAGATTGTGAAAGACTGCCTCATCTAGTCCTCTGATTGCAGGGAAGACTTCCCAATACATTTTTTAATAATACAATGTAATCTCTAGTTTTTTCTTACCCTCTCTGTCTTTGTTCCACTTTTCCTTTCTTTTATATTGTACAGTAGATTACTGCCTATCTTTCTTTCCACACGTCTGTTTTCTCTTTCCTTTTCACCAACCCTGTCTTTTTTCTCTTTTTCTTTCTGTGATCTCTCTTCTGTACTACCCCTGCATTTTCTCTTTTCCTCTTTCTCACACTAAATCCCATTTCATCTTCACACCCAAGGGCTAGGTCTCCTAATCAAAGACAGAGAAAAGAGTAAGTCGTGTCTCTGCAGTCCTGAGTATGACACTGATTACTTTACTTTATACATTAACGTCATGTTTTTCAACCATTTAAAGAATATGCATCTTGCCTTATATGTCCTTTCAGCTTCTCTTGCTCTGAACGTATGTTCTTGTTTGCTCCTTTTTTTTTTTTTTTTGTATGCTTGGTCCCTCTGTCTGTGGGCTTTTCTCACTTGGCCACAATCACTATCACAGATGCTCTTTCTTACTCTACCTCTTCTCAGCCGGATTTTTTTCCAGTTTCTGAGAAGAAACATAGGGTCTAAAGAAAAATCAGAACAATGAAACAAACTCTTGGGAAAAGCTTTTAAAAATAAGAAGTTAGGCAGCAAAGGACAGGACTCATGTGAACAGGAGGTTTTAGCAAGAAAGAGAACCGTGTTTTCCTAGGAGGGAAATGTCTCACTGCAGAACTAGCTGAGGCACATAAGAAGTCACTGCCAAGAAGAAAGTGACTCCATGTATCATAAGAGAAGAAAATAATCAGAAAGGACATCAGACTTCTCACATGATTTTGCTCTTCTCTTGTAAACATAAGAAGAAACCGAGGCAGGGAAATGTGCGGACATTCACTATTTTGCCTATGTCTCTATTAGCTAGGGCATCTTAAGATGCCTTATACACCTGTTTTCTTCCACAGATCACACATCTAAGAGTGAAAGTAAACGTACTGCTGTCAGGATTGGCCCTCTGGGACAATATGAACCTGAAAAAGAGTGATCAGTGGCTGCAGAGGCCATCTGACTTCCCACCTGTGAAATGTCACAACTGTAACTGTGGCAGAGACTCAGGCAGACCCTGAGAAATACTGCTGTGGATACCTTCCTAGACTGAGAAAGCACTGTAGTGCCTGTACTGGGGCACCAACACAGCAGCCTGGAGTGCTTTTAGGTGAGCATCTGAGATGTGTGGCTTGGATTCACCAGAGAAGCAAAAGGCAGCGGAGAAATTACACAGCTAAACTTGCTGTGATATCTGCTGAACGCAGCTCAGCTAGTGGTCTATCAGTAGGTATAGCTAAGCTCAACTACAATTTCAGTTCAGTTGTCTCAAAGCAATGGGGTTTTCAGCATGGCCCTGGGAAGTCTGCTCTATCACATAATATGTTTTGCTTTTTTGGACATATTCCTGATAGGCAATTTAAGTTCTTTGTTCAGTTTTTCCTTTTACATCTGTTTTATCTGCTAGTGAGTCCTTGTTCATCTTTACACTAAATGTGTCAAAAAGTGCTGAAGCGCTGCTAACAGCTTTTATAGAATAGAGCTACGAGTATTTCAGATACTGTTCTGCATATTGACTCTTAAGCCTGTGATGTAAAAAAAACCCCTTTAATTACAAGAATCTTTTAATCATGAAGTTTATTACTGTTAAAAATTATAAACAGCAGTAAAAGGGAAAAAAACCCAGATCCTACAATACTTAATAAATCATTATATTTTTGCTCCTGCATTTAAAAAGAACATATTTTTCCATTATCTGCCACTTCTAGAAAAAAACTGCTGAAGAGACAAATTCAACCCTATAGCCACATCAATATCTACTATAATCAATCAATAATGACTCTTCTGTGAAAGTGAGTTTTCAACCCCACTTATTTAACATGTACAAAAATCCATCCTCGAGAAGAAAGTAGTGAAAATCACTGAAAGAAAGTACTGAAAACCAGTTATACATCCACTGGAGGTTTTCTGCATTCATTTTATAGCTCATTACTACTAGTGCAGCTAGTTGCTATGCTGATTTTTTGATACCTAAGAAGAAAATTTTTAAAAGCCATAAAATCAGTTACAGCTATGTAGAGGAGATGATTTTAACTGCAACAAGCTAAGTTAATTCAGCAATACTTCTCCTGTTTGACTTACAAATGCCACTTGCAAAAACATGAAACATTTGGAAGCCCAAGTGAAGGGAAATGCTTTTAATATAAAAGAGCTTGTCACCTTCAGTTTAAACACAAAACCATTTCGCAACCCAACCTAAGAGACAAACATATTAAAAACAAAGTTTTGGACTTTAGCTGAACAAATAGCTTTTACTGCTTAGCTCTCCTAACTGCATCCTAGCCCTAAAGAGCCATTTGGATAGTAACAGCAAACTGACAATTTTACATCAGCATGACTATTCACAGATCACCACTGACCACCACAAAAAGCAATGTTAACAAAGGTCAAAATTACCATCTATCTGCATAATCTCCTGTAAGAACCATGCTGTAAAGGATCAACCAGTGTGATTGTTTAATGTGTTCGTAAAAATCCGATTAACCCACACTAAAGTCACAGAAAACACTTCCACAGATTTTAAATACCCAAGTTGAGCCTGAGAGATGAAGGTACAATAGGTTCTTTATCAAACATTTTAGTTTGATATTACATTATTTCCATTCCTTTAAAGAGTACATTAGTTGACTTATTAAATCGACTGGTTACTCATTTAAAATTACTTCCTTAGTTTGTGGTACTAGGAAACGACTCTCTAACAAGTATTCTTGAAAGTGTATCACTGCTCATTTGCTTGGTAAGATAAGTTGATGCCTGCTAAAGCAGTGTATCAACTTGCAAATTTTAAAATAAAAAGAAAGGCAGCAGTTAGCACTATAAGCATGAAAACAAGTAAAAGACAGCATTGTTCAATTCTAAATATCTACCTAACCTTAACTCTTCTCCACCAATCCCACCAAACATTTACCTTTCATATTTGTTTTGTAAAGTGCTACATTATCATTATTTTCCGGAAAGAGATTAGTTGCCACAAAACTTCCTTTTCCTAAGCACTTCAAGAAAAACAGTGTACATGTCACTGAAGTTAATGGAAAAGTCACAGGGAGCTGAATGCCACATGTAGGACACGCCACATTAAATGCAGCCTGAGCTGCATGCACAGAGAGTGAGACTGTTTGCCAAATCATTAAACATTGCTCTTAGTACATTCCATACATTTTATATATTCTGTACATAGCACTCCATATTATTCATTCCATAATTTAAGGTTTTTGTATCACATCATTTTCCATTCATCACATTTGTGTGACGAAGGACACGGAAGTAATTGTCGATCAATGCTGTTGCACTGCATAAGTCTTTAGGAGCAAGATAGACTCCTTTTTCTTTTGCAAATAAATGTGGAACTAAGTAACTTTGCTGCCATCACTAGTGACGTCCTCCTCACAATCTGCAAGCTGAACTTGACCCCCAGACAAATCAGTCTCCAGGCCTCAGTACACTGCCCACACAGCAAGGCATAAACAGGAGCTGCCACAGTGATTCCAGACCAAATGTAATCCATGAGTTGAAACGGAGTCAGAAAGGTTGGCCAGCTCTCTTCAAATGATAGCACAGTGTGCATTTAGATTCCAAGACAACGTATTATTGAGGATGAAGTAAAAATCATAATGAAAAAGAGAAAAGAAAGCAAGTGATTTCAATGTGGTCGTTAAAAGTTTGTCCCCACTGACGTCTGTCAGAGCTATAATGAAATGTAACTTATTCAAAATATGTTTTAGTATTAGGGGTCACTACTACAGCATCTCTCTAGGAAAGGTTGTCACTAAAATTCTGTGTATGAGAAAAGAGACAATGGAAGAGATAAAGTTGATTGACCTTAAATAAGTACTTGCACATTTTCCAAGCTTAGGGAAATAGCATATGGTGGGGCTTGGCTTGTTTCAGGTTTAGTTGGGTTTTTTTTATAATATAACCTGGATTTTGAGTCTCTCAGGCTTAAAAACATGAGGATTGAAAGGTTTTAACTGCAATACTAGTTTCCATATAACTAAGTATTTTCTATATACGTACAATTTAATTTTACGTACAATTTAATACTTGCTATTTCTATTATCTAAAATAATAGGTTATTGCCTTGGAATTTCTTTGATTTCAAAATATGTCTGCCTGTGTATACTACGTATGCAGAAAAACTGCCCAAGTACAGGCACTTCAAAGGACCCCACAAGCCATATACTGGTCAATCTGTTCTTTCTCAGATGGAATCCAATTCACACAAAGGCTATCTGTATCTCACTTCTCATTCACCATTTCATTCTGATCACATCAGATCTGACTAATCCCTACATGATTCCTCACCACGGCCACTCATAGCCTCCTGACATCTCCTTCAAACAAATGAAGGCATTATTCAGGTGTTACTTACTATGTGACTGCAGACTCTGAAGTATTTTTGAAACTTCCACAGATATGCTATAACACACTCATTGGCCACAGAGGCTTTACATAAGTAACATCAGAATAACATTTAACTGAACGAACACTAAAATGCATTCCCTGTAGCCTCTGGAAGTACTCTCCACCAAGGCTAATAGAATAAAACACTCATTTAAGAAAGAGAAGCAGCTAAGGGGAGGTTGGAAAACAAATCTAACCCAGAATATGAGACTAACCTCAAATTTTTAACATTTAAACCTTCCAGGGAACACGTTTGTCTCCAACAGAGAAGCTTGCTTCTGCATAAGCCACAGGAAAGTTGGTTTCTTTTTTAGCAGAGGTATTGCTGTGCTCAAAATGAAATAGAAACTATTTACTCGGAGCCTGTAAGTTAAGCACTTTCAGCTGCAGGAAGCCCCAACTTGCCACACGGCTGTGGTGGAGGTGTGGGCACGGGTATGGAGGAACCCAGCCTACACCACTCATCACTGTTGTTTGCATTAAGACATTTCACATTGTTGCTGGTGTAATAACTCCAGGTACGGTTACTGTGAAACTGAGACTAAAAGAACCACCAACATCATGGCTAAAATATGGCTCTGTGCATATAAAGGTGAATGACTTTGCAAAAGGTGCAATCAGGATTTCGGACTGCTTCAGATACGTGCACGTACCAGGAATGTGAAGAGTGTGTATGTTTGGATTTGACCATTGACAAACACAGATTTTCTCAGTACCTGATAGAAGTGGCAGGTTTTCCTTTTATCATCTTTGCCCTTTCTGGCACGAAGAAAACCCAGCAGACACTACTTGTTGATATCGGCACATTTCCTCACAGAACTGAAGGATTTGCCCTTTTATCTACAAGGTCTAGGGAAATCAGTGCCTAGTAGGGTAAATATTTCTAAGAGGACCATTCCCATACATCAGGTTTGCTAAGGTGAAAGAGGTGCCTACAGCAACCTGCAGCTGGCTGGAAAAGCTGACCAGCATCGAAAAAAAGGAAAGCAAAATAGGTAACGGGGGGAAGCGGAATCAAACAAGAACTTTACAAGCAGTCCTCTCATTTCTTCATGGCATGGCTTTATATTTGGACCACAAAGGCAGCTCAAGGGATAGCTGATCACGTCTCATCTTGACTCATTAGTCAATGAGGAAAAGCGGTTAATCACATCAATTATACATCTACCCTAGTTAGCTGAATATTGCCCACAGGGTCTGCAAGAGATGACAGTACCACTGCAATAATCCTGAAAAATATTTTTCCCTAGTACACTTACCTTAATACAACCTTAATTTTCAAGTACCTGAAGAAACTGTGCCATAATTACTAAAAATGCCTAATGTTCAAAAGGGAAAAGGTTACACAAGAAATCTCATCTCATTAAAATGGTCTACACAGTACATGCCACTCCCCAGAAGGGCTGTTCTACCTCTTCTCCTCTTAGCTCATCAAAATGAAGAGCAAACTCACACTGGATGCATCCTAAGGATGGATAAATCAACCCCTTCCAGCCATTCCTGCTGCCCAGGAAGAGCCCTATTTGTTGTTCTTACTCCAATACCAGTTTTGAGAATCATTTTTGCCATCTCAGGAGCAGCAAACAGAAAATTCCTGTATGAAACCCGGTGCATAAAACACCATTAACAAGCTATGGTTGGGCACAGAGGATGTAATTATTAAAACTTCAGGAAGTGGAGAGTCCCTGTCCAAACTTTGAAATGCTAGGAAAAAAATGAAACAAATCCTAGGGGAAACATTTCTGAGAAATTAAGAAGTAGCACCCGTGGGAAACTAAAGGAGAAAGGAAATTTGGAAAGCATTTTAAGAGTTAGAACAAATGGCCCACACAGAAGCCCCTCCTGTCTTTATCAGGAGGGGGAAATGAGACTGAGACAAAGATGCCTGAAGAACATAAATGCAATTAAAGAAGACAAGACCTACCACAACTTAACTTTATTAACTGATATGTCTGTAACTATGAATCCTGTCTTGAGGCCTGATATAGGAAGAAGATGAAGAACAAACATAGAGGGAGGAAAGCTACACCAGAATACACTGGCCATTTAATACAGTCTCCATAAACCTGCCACTCTTTTCTTTTTGGTAAAGATGCTGTGGGAGGGAAGTGGGTACTGGAGACTCCGTCCTGTATCTATTGTCTTGTTTACATTAATGACTCAGGAGGAATTAAAAATCTGCCTGCTCAGTGAAGACATAAGGTAAACATTCCTGAACCTTGAGAAGTGTCATGTACAGAATAAACAGGTTGAGCAGATGAACTCTTCAAAGCAAAAAACAAACTACTCACAGAAACAAACAAAAATAAAAGGAAAAGAAACAAAAACTTTCTCCCAAACCTGATGCGTGTTCACACAGTGTTGTTCCAGACCAGGGACAGAAGAATTTCCTTCATGATTTCTAGTTCAGAAGCAATGATCAGAAAAGTCTACTGGTAGTGAATATATGTATGTCTTGATCACATACTTCTAGAACACAGCACATCACATTCAAACTACTTGTGCTTCTCTTCCCTTCTCAAAGTAGGAAAAAAAAACCCACAACCATTTTGTGGCTATATTTTTCCCTGGAAAATGATGCATTCATCGAAGTGATAATATAAAGCTTCTCAATGGACTTCAGATCAAACTAATTAAAACTAACCCCTTGTTGCTCCTGCAACACCATCAATCAGAATAACTGCTGCTCATGCATCTTCACCATGAGATGCTCAGACTTGCAAACTCTCTCACTTTGACAGGTGACATGGGTGCAGCAAGTCACAGGACAGGTTCAAGACTGGCCACCTGTGGGGCCCGAGTGGCAGCACAGGCATTAGCCTGCAGCTGAAGCGTCTGCCTGACAGGGTCTGTCTCTGTGTGAGGACCCTTCCCAGCAGCTCACTGATCACTACAACCTCTTGTACATGACTGGCAGCAGCCACCTGAAGCAGACAGGTGGAAAATCTGTCAATTTGTTGTAGCTGGCATGTGAGGCCAGAGTGGAGAAGGGAGTTTATGCCTCTGCACAGCCACCGTGGGATGTGCAACCCATGCAGGTGGGAGCCCTTCTACTTTACAGGCTTTAAGGGCTACAGCCAATGGGGATCCCAGAGCCAACCATGCCTCAATTGCATCCCAGACAGCTCATGGATCACCAAGCTTGTGTTTAATTGTGCCAATTCCCACTCCCCTGAAACAATGACTAGCTTCTTCACCCTTGCATAACAGACACAGACATACATAAATACAGCCTGTCTCTGCATGGACACAGGACACAAATATTACACAAAAAACAAGACCAGCACAAGGTATCTAATAGTTTGTGGCTAGTCTTTTGGAAGGCACAGGTCCTTGCTGTCTATTTCTCTCACTTTCCTAAGCCGTAAGAAGCAGCACAGGGTGCTTTGATAGATTTTAGTCCCCCAGCTCTGCTCTTCCAGGTGACACAAAGGACAGACAGATGAAATTTCCTCTAATCTTTGTTCCACAACTTAAGATCAAGAACAGCAGATTCTATGAACAAGGGGTAAAAACCCATTTAATAACAGGGAAAAATCTGTTCCTCTTAGAAGCAAAGAGCACATGCAGTGCTGGGTTGTCACTTGGTTCCCACCAAGTCTTTCCAGAACCAGGGCTCTCTGTCCTCCTCCTTTAACTTACTGCTGAGCGCAATGGGCAGCTAAAGTAAAGCTGGGGCTACTATACATTCCAGGCTTGATCTGCCACAAGAAGGCCTGTAAGTAGTCAGGATTTGAAATACCTGTCATTTCTCTTCTATAAATCAGGAAGAACACCAGGAAAGCTGGTCAGCTCCTCAACAAATAACGTATCTGCTTGGCAAAAGGAACTACTGTAGCATGCTCTGGACATTATCAAATCCTTTTTCTCCTTCCCCTCCCAGCTAAAATGGAGAAAAAGAGAGACTGACAGCAAATCTGTCAGGCTTATGTCAGTCCTGTGCTTGATAGGAAGGAACCTCACGCACAGCTATTCTCCTTTTATGCACCAGAAGTGCTTTACATTGACCAAGTCTAATATTTTGCTAAGTACTTCCATAAAAACCTAATGGAAGATCCTTAAATCTAATGCATTCCCAATGGATAAGTGAAGAATTTGTGCATAAATTAGGCCCTATTATCAATGTAGTCACCTGGACAACATTCCCAGTCATTAAAAAAATTTAAGAAACAATGACCTCTAAGTATGTTGACATGAATAGCATAAAACCACCAAAAATTTGTTTTGGAATTTGCCTAGAGTTTATCTAGTCCAAACTCTAGCTCAAAGCTGGGCTGACTTCTACATTGAAAGATCAGGTTGGTCTAGGCTTTCTTTGGTTGACTTTTGGAACTCTTCACGGAGATTCCCCAGACTCTGCACTGTGTTCATCCTTTCCCACTGTGGAAATTTTTCCCTTGGTCCATGGAAATTTCCCTTGTTGAAACTTGTGGCGATCGCCCCTTGTCCCCTTAGACCAACACATGATAACTGAGGAAATGCCATGGACTCAGTCGAACTGTGGAAGTTGGAGAGAACTGAGTTCTGTTTCTGTTAGGAATCTGGGTAGTGCACAAATGGTACCCTCCTTTCATTTGCATCCTCAAAAGACTCCACTCCTTGTGGCCTGACTTTGTACATAACCTGTGCCACCCAGAAGGCTTAGAACGGGGAATGCTGATGCATAATAAGGGTAAGCAACTTTTACATAGGTATAGCGTGCAATTGCTTATCCTACCTTTCCACAATTCTTAAAGAGAACTCTTTATCAAAGTTTCAACAAGCACAATATGTTGCTTTTTATTTATACTGCGGATAATTAATTTTAAGAGGTTGCAAGCACACTGCATATAGACTTGGATAGGTAATTCTGTTGTAAAGAATTGAAATTTACCATAATATTTAACTTTGGAAAATAGGTGCTAAAATGTTCTTTGAGAGATATTAAAATGGATTCTCATTGAAATGAATGCTTTAGTTACACAAGCAACAACCACAGTTCTGAAGTAAGGATATGCCTTGCACTTGGTAGCTACACAGTGTTCAGGAAAGCTTTGTGACCTCCTCAGTGGAAGATTGCTTTTAGTTTCATTAAATATATATATGTTATATCCCCAGTAAAAACAACACAAAAGACATCAAACACCAGAAAAAATACATTGAAATAACATTAAGGATCTAATATAAACCCACAAAAGCCAGGAAATTCAGAGATAAAGAAAGACTTTCAGACGAGGGAAAACTTTCCAATATATTAAACTGGAGCATAAATTCACTTCCTCTTCACATGTTTGCCATCAAGTCACTCCAGATGCAGGGGGCAAGTTCCTCCCTGGGGTAACACAAGTGCCTTCAGCAGTACTGCACCAAGAATCCATTTGGCCCTACAGAACTATGTCTTAATACTTTCTCTATTTCTGATAATTACCAAAGATATTTGAATTTAAACAGCAACTTCCTCTCTTACAGTTCAGTTTTCCATCATTCAGAGACTGCTATAAAACTGAATTTGTGAGATTGTAATAGTTTCCATGATTACAGACCATGATGTCAACTGTGGTGTTATGACTTCACTGACAGACCAACTAGAAGGAGAAAATCCAAACTCAAATACAAATATACCTGAGATTAGCAAAGACAACACTGCACCTCACTGGGCACCATCTGCATAAATACTATTCTCTAATTTTCACTTGAGCCAAGTCTGAAAATGCCCCTTAAAAATGTCTGTTTCATTCATAAGTCATTCATGGCACTAATGTATTACCACCCAAATCAGCCTTGGCACTAGTGCAGCGTGGGCCAAGCTTGATGTCAGCAGTAGTCTAAATCATACACTACGAGTCCAATTCTTATTTGCACTTGCTGGAAGTCCAAAATGAAACATACAGCTTAAGACAGGATATGAAGGGAATTAAGTGATTTTGAACTGCTTCAAACTTCCCATGATTCTGCACTGAATCTCAAGCTGACATGGTTTTTGGCTTTGGGAGCCTAACTATCCCCTCCCTGACAAAGCAAGATAACCATAACGAACTGGTTATTAAGAGACATCCAAGCATCTGGCTGAGCAACATGATCGAAAAAAGGAATGAGAGGAAATGGCCTCAAATTGCACCAGGGTAGGTTTAGATTGGCTATTAGAAAAAAATTCTTTACAGGAGTGGTAAAGCATTGGAACAGGCTGCCCAGAGAAGTGGTGGAATAACCATCCCTGGAGGTGTTCAAAAAACATGTAAACATGGCAATTCAGGATATGGTTTAGTAGGCATGGCAGTGTTGGGCTTGTGGTTGGACTCGACTTTAGAGGTCTTTTCCAACCTCAATGGTTCTATGATTCTATTCTAAAGTGACGGGAAACTGGAAGGAAGTGAGACAGGATGCAGCCTCCTGAACTGTGACTTTCCACAGCTAATTCAGGTACATAAGAAAACTACCCTGAACATTGAGATATAGAGCAGAAGTGCTGTAAATGAAAGAGCTTTCTGCATGTCTTCAGTTTCTGAAAAACAAATATTATTTTCCCTTTCGAATTCTTAGACTGCAAGAGGCAAAAGGACTATGACTGACCCCACATGGTCATGTAAAATAACGTAGGCACTCTCTCATCCTACACTGAAAATCTGATATCAGTGCATGAGGGACAACTGAGCTGATTGACAGCTGGTGAGGTCAGACTCAACCCAAAAAAACAAGAGTGACAATTTCCCATGGTTCCAAGACTTACAGAGACTTCGACTCTGCATTGGTTTTGCCTGCCTTCCACTCCTTGCTCAAAGTCCTTCTCAAAGGTTACCTGAAATTTCTCACATTTAGTCTTGGACCAGATGTTTATTTTGTTGGAGAGCTTTCAAATAAATCCAGTCAGATATTTTTTAATTAAACAAATGCCATTTTCAATTTTCCAGCCACCCTTATCATGCAGCTTATCAAATTACTCAAAATGAGAACTTTTTCAAAGCTTCTATCCATGACATTTATGTAGCCCTGAATGAGGAGAGCAAGCAAGCAAGTACTCAAACATCAATATGGAGACGACAAACAAACTAAGAATGGATGCAGGTATGGCTCACCTCTGCCTCTATAGGTGTGCCAAGTGTCTGGAATACTTATAATGCACAAGTGCAAAATAACGACAGCATCACTTCTCTCACTTTCTGTAAGGGCACTAATAAATTATATGAAAACTAACAAGTCAACAAAAAATGAGGAAGCTAAATAAATCAGTAAACTTATGCCTTGAGTTCATACTCAAGATAATAGCTCCTAGGGGTGTAAAGAAGAGTGTACAGAGCTTTGCAATGTACGAAGCTCGCTTTGGGAAATTATTTAAATAGCTATTTGGAATTTTAGTCATGTAAAGCAAACCACAATGATTTCTAATTATACAAAAAGTTCATGATGGCTCTAACTTCTCCCTGAAACAGCTTTCTTAGTGATTGGGAAGGATAAAATTAATAATCTTTTTCTTGGAAACAAATGGCACTCCATTTGCCTGCAGAGCCTCTGAGACCATGTACTTCCTGAAATGAGCAATAGAAGAGATTAAGTAGCTTCTGCTTATAGCAAAATTATTATTAAGTATATAGTTTTGAAACTTTCTGTGTGCATATGTGAACTTCAACTGTAACATAATTTCTCTTTGTTGATCCCTGTGCAAGGCATATTGCCTTTACCTAAGGTAATTTCATCTAGTTTAAACAAAAAGTATGATGCACAAAATCTTCTTATTGAAGATACACCACAGATTAAAGGTTAAATTCTATCCCTTACTCAAAACCATAGTCAGTGGCTTTTTCTTAGTATAACTAAGAAAAGGTTTCTAATTTAATATATGTCACAATTTAGAAGTATTTGAAGAGAAAATCCTAACTCCAACTAAGTCAGTCAGGGTCTTGCTACTGAATTCTTTTTCATGGAGCCAATACTTTTACAGAGACTTGCCTGAAAAAGGAACCTGTTTCAGTGACTAAAGCACCCTCAGTATGTATCTACCTTTGACCACAGCTAAGCACATCCTTAATGAAAGCTACACATAAGGAAGAAGCAAGATCATTCAGGCATTTTCAAGCCCAAGTCTTTTTGTATCTTAGAAAAAAATTGGCTAAGGTTAAAGTGGTGGCAGAGGTGTCCATATTCTATGTTTTAATAGTCCATGGAAGTGGTTAAAAAAGAAAAATCTACATTTTTAAGAAGGAATACCGTTTATATGGCACACAAGTTGCTTTGTAATAAAAAGCATCAATAAAAATCTGTTGTCTGTATCTCTGTACAAGTCTAGCCCAGCTGTTACTCATCCAGTGACTGCTCAAAACTTCTTGACGTCAATAATAAATTTCTCATATTCACGGACAGATTCAAATACTATTCTTGCTATGTGAGAGTCACCATAAAGTTTCTGTGTACCTAGTGCCTAACTTGAACACATACAGATCATCTTCCTCAAAGAACCTGATTTGGGGCAAACATGGCTACTTGTACAATTTATAGAGCTAATAAACAACCATTCCAAATACCTACATACCACATCAGTGGCAGATGGAGAAGGGCTGAAGTCCAGGTAAGAGATTTCATTAGGAGTTTGGTCACTGACTTCAAGAAGTTTAAGATTTTATCATGCATCTCATGGCTACATATCCAATCTACCTGACCAGAGGCACCACGTATTACTGATAGGCCATTTGTCCATCTATCTCAACCAGACTTGTGTATGAAGCTTGATAGAACAACTTTTGCATGCTTGAATTGTCATTCTTGATTTGAATGGGAAGTCTGCAAAAGAAGCACCTTAAAACTGCATACACCTCTGCCTCCTTCAAATACTTTATGAAAGTTTACGAATGCTAGTGAATGTTCCTGAAAGCAAGAGCGCGTGCCCTGGCAGTGACAGCCTTGTCTCCTCTACATTTTTAATATTGTGATCCAATACAGATCCAATCCAAAGTACATACAGTATGGTGTGTACTTTGTCAACGTGTTATACGAGTTGTTTTTTTCAGACCCAAACAGCCAGTTGTCTGAGGAAGGAGAGTCCCCAGGCAGATTTCTCAAGGAGTTTAGCATCATTAACAGGAAACAATGCAGGAGGAGCAGCCAGAGCATGAATAGGTTCTGAGAGAATACTAAGGAAATCCTAAGGACATGTTAAGACAATGCAACTTTGATAAGACCACAACCGTCAAACTCACATATGTGTTTGCATTATGTCTTTTAAAAGGCCCCAGTTGCTGTCTATTAGGATAATCTATATAACAGTCAAAATGAAGTAGGATAGTATATTGGGTAAATGCATTATTTCTGCAGTATACAGGAACTACCAGTCTGACTGTTTTTTAAGCAACCAGCAGTTACTCAGAACAGACAGGATATAAAAAAAACCCTAAATCTTGCCAATACACTGATAATCTTACAGGCTCCAAGATGGAGACTGCCACTACTAGTAAATCACTTTAACTGAAGAAAACCAACCTCTGCAGACCAGATTCAGTTCTTATTGACACTGACACAGATGCACAACTAATACATTATTTCAAATGTAATTTATCGGTACTACTGTTTAAATGATCATAAGCAGCACCAAAGTTTGACCCTGCAGTTTCACAGTTCAATAGTTCTCGGGATTGACAGACTGGAATAAAACAAACTGAAGACGGCAAGTTTATTTTTAAAAAGTAAAAAGAAAATGCAGAATAAAGACATACATTATGCATTACTAGCCTCCTAGAACCACTACAGAAAAAGCACACAGAGCTATATAAATGAATTGCCTAAAAAAACTGCTGCAACTCTACAATACTTGCAGTAAAAACAGGCAATACAATTTCAACTGGTAAGAACAAGAACTAAAGTCATGTGCAAACAGTGCAAGCTATTTCCTGCAAAATTCTTAAAACCATGCTACAAAATATACAAATAATGTTAACATGTGTGGAAATTTCTCTAGGGTGAGATTCCATCCAGTCTCCACAATTACCTATCTCTGTAAGTTACCCAGTTGCATTGAACACACTCAAAATTGTTAGTCTAAGGCAGAAAACCTTATCTCTCAACAAACACTTCATTGCATTTCAAGTTTCAACTAACAGATGCCCAAAATCCAGCTCCACCCTCTGGAGAAACCTTCAGAGCTACGTACTACTCCAGACAGAGCACAACTCCACCAATAGTGCTCACACCAAACCTGTACTTTATTTGCCCATATAACTTGGAGCAAGAGCACTCAAAGGAGTTCTGCCCACTAGTAACATGAAGAGATAAACCAACACCTACACAAGCATCCTAATCATCAGTTCCTATGCCTTCCTGCATGAGAAGCATTCTCCAGCTCTTCTCTTGAAGTTGAAAAGCCATGCAGAGAAAATGCTCCAGAAGCAGGTCTAGCAATGTCACATCAGACCTTTACACAAATATGCACCAGGCCAAGCTGCTCTTTGTTGTCTTCTTCCATAGGAACCCATTACTTTCAAATGCATCGCTGAATAGCAGCCCTTGGTCTAAAGAGATGAAACCCAGAAATGTCTGAGTTCAGAAAACAAATACACCTTCTTCTCCTGCCAGTTAGCTCAGAAGGGCCAAAGGCTCCTGTTGCACAGCAATATTACCTTCCTACAATGACATGACTACAACATAAAAATGACAAAGAAGCCTCCCTACCTTGCTGTATTCCAAACAAGGAAAACATACCCCATCAACAGCCTCCAGTCAAAGCAAGGCTGATTAGCACCATGAAATGAGAATCACTCGGAACAGGGAGTAACAAGACAGCAAAACAAATGGCGCACCGTGAGCACTCTCAGCCTCAACACCATGATTACATGTTCCTCAGCATACAGCTTTCTCCTTCATTCTTTCATGTTCCTAGGCCTCAGTGTTTCCCATTTAAGGGTTCCCCAAAAGACTGAAAATATCTGGATTCTCCTGGAGCTGGCAAGACCTCTTCCTCCTTCAGCATTGTCACTGAACTGCATATCCCAATCTATTTAAACAATACAGTCTGTGAAATCACAATTTTCAAATTTCAAGTTCTTGTCCTTCTATTTTATTTCTTTTTTTTAGTTTTCATTTGCAGTCTGATGAATATCTCAGATGGGTCTTAGGACAGAAAAATAGCTGAACTTGTAAATGCCATTGTGAACTATGCTCCCTTTTTGTTTTAGATTGGTACTTAGCATCAAGATAGCAGTGGAAGAATGCATCATGCTAATTAAATCACATATAAAGTTGATACAAAATTTTTCACCCTTGATCTGAGTTGTGTGCTACAAAATCAGAAGCAACCTCCTGGTAAGGATATTCTGCAGCTATTTACTGAAAGATGCCCACTTCATTGTTGGAAATCTAGCCTCATATTTCAAATGTAATACTGAATTGCAGTTTAAAGTGAGGCTTACTCCTAGGATTAAGGAAAAGAAAATAGCAATATTTGCACTTAAAGCAAGAATGACTTTCATTCAAACACCTGAAAACACTTTCCAAATATTAATTATCACACTCGTCTCCCCCAACCCTTCCAGGAGAGGATCAGCCCTGCATTCCTTCAGCATCCACATCTCCTGGTTGGGTCTGTAAAGAATGTAGAATGAAGCCAGAAGTATTACTCTTCTTTCATTATTATCATAACTCTTAACTGAGAGGAGCAAATCCACCCACACAGGGACTACCTGCCTTTTATAAGATGGCTCTTTTCTATTACTGGCAGAGAGTATGTTCCTTAAGGCTACTGCATCACTAGGGTCTGCAGTATAAAGCAGAACTTGCCACAGATACATTAAATAAGCTGGACAATTAGCCAGAAATTATAAGAAAACCTTGAAGTCTTGACTCTAAATCTTCTGTCCTAGACCATACTTTAACAATGGGGTTTTCATTCCCTCTGCACAACTATCTTGAAAGAGGACAGGGAATGCTCTGGATGAGGTGATCTCGAATGGCCCTGTTCCACGGTTATGGCTCAGATCAGCTAGTCCTGAAAAGTGGAGTAACCACATTCAAAACATTCAAGGAACTAGGCACTTTGGTTTTATGGCTACGTTTGTTATTTATAGGATTGGTATTAGACTTCTGTACATAATGAAAGTAAAAAGATGAAAAAATACCATCCATACACAACAAATACCTTCCAGGCTTATAGAATCATAAAATCATTTAGGTTAGAAAAGACCTTTAAGACCATCAAGTCCAACTACTAACCTAACTGCTAACCTAACACTGCCAAGTCCACTGCTAAACCATGTCCCCAAGCACCACATCTATACATCTTTTAAATACCTTCAGGGATGGTGACTCAACCACCTCCCTGGGCAGCCAGTGCCTGATAACCCTTTCGAAGAAACAATATTTCCTAATATCCAATCTGAACCTCTCCTGACACAACTTGAGGCCATTTCCTCTCCTTCCACTTGTTCTTTGGCAGAAGAGGCCAGCACCACCTTGCTACAACCTCTTTTCAGGTAGTTGTAGACAGCGAAAAGGTCTCCCCTCAGCCTCCTCCTCTCCAGGCTAAACAGCCCCAGTTCCCTCTGCTAGTCTTCGTAAGAATTGTACTCCAGACCCTTCACCAGCTTTGTTGCTCTTCTCTGGACGCACTCCAACATCTTAATGTCCTTCTTGTAGTGAAGGGCCCAAAACTGAACACAGTATTTGAGGTGTGACCTCACCAGCACCAAATACAGGGGGATGATCACTTCCCTAGTCCAGCTAGCCACACCATTTCTGATATGTTAGAAATGTCTGATATTTCTGGTCCCAAATATCTCCACTCTATGCTGTATATAGAGATTACAGAGATTCATTTAATATCTTACTCCTACCACTCACTGCCTGCTAGCTAAACATACGGTACAGATATTCAGATACGCATGCCTGAGTTTACAGAAACAGGTAAAAAACACAAGTCGGTTTAAGATGCAGATTTGAAAAGCTTTGCTTCCCTCCCTCATCCAACCTGTTCACAAGCAAGCTATACTGAAGGAGGACAGCCTTGAACTGAAGGCACAGGGAAGGCTGCCAGGAAATCCAAGTTCTATTCCTGGCTCTTCTACAGATTTCCTTGGGCAAGGCAATTAACCTTGCCGAGTACATTTTCAATGGAGGTGAGGCCCAGCTTCTCTTTCTGCATTCATAACATTTTCAACAGTGAAAATGAAATTGTAGGAGCAAGATCTAGTGCCTGTATTTTTTACTACCAGATATGCCTTCTCTGTCAGGTAGTTGGATGCACAATTGCTGATAACTAGCAATAAACTTGAGAATTCAAACACTGAAGGTACAAAAACCTGCCTCCTGATGCTGTCACAAGCAGATTCAGTACTCAGTTTCCTTTTATGTAAAACGGGCAATGAGGTTTATAAAAATCAAAATACACAGCCAAACAGTAAACTAACTTTCAAAGCTCTTGAACACCTGTTATCTGAGATCATAAAACCAAAACTTCTCATCGTTTCAGTTTACCTTCTACTACAGATGCTATATGTTTATTTTCTGCATTTTTTCCTGATAAAATTTCCTCTTTGGACCCCAGAGAGAATAAAATATTTACCCTTAAGGATTCTGAAATGACAGATGAAGTCAAAATATATTTTAGCTAAACTAGATATCTTTTAATATCCCTTAACAGAAGTGGAAGTGAATTAGAGAAAGATTGAAATATCCTCCTAGTAATATAGATGTATTTCAGAAAAGAAATAGTACAGCTAAATCTTCTGCTGTGGCCTATAGGAAGAACTGCACTTGAAATAATAAGTCCCACATCTATTTGTACCAACATCAAACAGGACTCTCACATTCTGAAGAATGACATTATTTGCTTCGAAAAGCTTCTAGACAAATGAAGATACACACTTCTCTGAACACTGGTGGGCAGAACATATTTTAGTGAATTTTTATGCATTTGGTACAAGCATACAAGCTATTTTTTTCCTTTCCCAGAATTCTAAATAGGAAAAAAGACAAAAACTGGCAAAACCCCCCCATTAAGTATCTGCTAGTTGTCAAATAAAAGTTCAACAATCACTAGTGCTGCTTTTGTCAAAACTTGCAGGTTTTGAGAGATGATTTCTTTTACAGATTATCTCAACTTAAAAGTAAACATAATGGTATAAACCTTTTAAGGCTTTCAATTCACATCCTTCACCCACCTCTGAAGTTTAGGAATTTTGAAGGAGAGGTCAATAGTCTAGTTTTCATAAATCATAAGACCCCCGTCAAGCTCTCTAGACAACTGAAACAATGACCCCTTCCTAGGTCCACACAGACGTAAAATGTGCTCAAGGAAGAAGCTATTTTATATGACCATGTTGCAAAATAATATCAACAGCCTTCACAAAGAAGGTAAGGTAGTTTGGAAGATTAAAATAACAGCAACATGTACAAATTTTCATTATGTGCTTCACACAAAGCAGTAACACCACAGATATTACAGTCAAAAGTTGGAAAGATGTAAAGTAACTGAAATGACACTACTCTCCCATGTACAAGAAACTGAATTTTTATCTGTGCTAATCTTCTATAATTACAAAAGTAACAACTTCCTTTTTCATTCATCATCTATTACATGTGATTTAAGCTTTAGCTCAATCATAGTTTGCTCCAAATGGACCATGAAGTAATTCATTCAAACAAATATATGTTCTCACAACAATGGAATCTCTAACCTAATTTAGGGATACACTGGTAAGCACCAAGGTATCAACGGGGGAGATCTGTTACATTCCTATCTACAAGTCAGATATGAGTCATATTTTATCATCTAGGTTGTCCATCCCAATGGCAAAAGGTTGCCATCTCCAGCCAAGAATTCACCACATCTGTTATAAAGCCTTTTTTAGACAGGGTGGACTACGATCCCAGAGCATGCTTATCTCTCCACTCCCAGTGAAAAAGACAGCATGACTTTAAGCACCTCCTCAAACGTGACTTCATTTGACACAAAAGTGACTGCACTGAATGAGAAATAAGTGGTTTCACATTGCAGAGCATGGCACAACTTGACAGAATCTTCTTCAATAACTGTTTGCAAATACTCATTATGGACAAGAAATAGCCTCAAAATCAAGGGTTTCTCTGAGGCAACAAGGTTCCCTTGGTATGTATTCATTCAAAATTCTGAACCTCATCTTCAAAATCTTACAAGTGAAGAAGGATTAGCAGTCGTTGCCCTGACACAGGTTTTCTGGAACTGCTGGCATAGAACCATCTTGCAAATTCCACATTTAAGGGTTGGTAGCTCACCTATGTCAAACCTTCAAAGGGAAATAATCCAAGGAAAAATGTTACTAGACAAAAAAGCATTTTTGTAATGATTTTTTTAGTGGTTTGGCTGGTCACGACTGGATCAGATAAAGCTTCTGCCTTAATCAACTTATAATTATCTTTTATCTCCTACCAACCTGTGCTATCAAGACTATCTAGCAGAAAGATAGACATTTTCTGAACAAACTGTTGTTACCTGGGCATCAGTGATAAGATGTTGGCACATGGATGCTGTACATGCACCTGGTGCTTGGAAATTCATTTATTTTCCTGTGCTGTTATAATCAAGCATCATCCAGAATTGCATCTTTCCATTCTTTAAAACAGTTTCATGGTACCTCCTACACAACAAAGTCCTGCTCAAAGTTCTAAAAGGCTGTGGACTGCTCCTTGATTTTTTGAGCAATTCTGTAATGTGAATCTGTGGTTCAGGTTAAACAATGTGGAGGTGAAATCACACAGTGTAAAAAATGTGTCTAAGGACATAACAAAAACAATGGAAATAAAAAACAAATATGCTTTTAAGCATCAACTTCAGAATCCGGTTTCAGGTTTCTCCATTAAACTGATACTTGAGAGCATTAGAAGTCTATGAAATTTCCAGGGATTTTCAATGTAGTTCTTTGGAACAAACAACAGAAAAATTGATTATTCAGCATCCCATTCCACTCCTAACTCTTCAGCCCTCTACTTTCAGTCAAGTTCTAGAGACACACACATACAAAAAAAAAGCTTTTAACGTGTGACACAGGGTTATATAAAGCCATTGGCAGAACTGTTGCTAATTCCAAAAGCAGCAGCATCAGGTCTCAGAAATGAAAATCTGGCACTGATGAAGTCAATGACAAACCTTCCAGTGCCTTCTGGGAATGTATATCTCCATGGCTATGAATCTGACTTTATGCCTTTGCTATACAAAATAATTCTGCTAATAAAAACCAGGTTTCTTTATTTGCCTTTTCCAAGCATCAAAGGCTATATCTACAATACACAGACAATGTGGAGCAGCAGGACAAAAAAAGGCTGGTGTTGAGGACCTAAGGTCCTTTCAAGAGCTTTTTACTTCACTTCAGCGATTCGCACATGTGCAGTAAGCTACAGTGAAGATGAGTTCTACAGCAGCAGGCACTGTATTTCTGATTACAAATACTTATTTCCCACCTGTGTGATGCTTTTTATCTTCCAGATTTCTATTCAATTAGCACTCCGCATTTGGAAAGCTTTTCTAGGTAGCTGAATATTTCATTTTCAGAAGATTGGCACAATCTTTCCTGTCTTTTCTACTGATAAGAGTCTTCTTTTGCTTGACCACTTCGCAAAGTACAGATTGTTGCATTAAAAAGATGACCAAGAGTCTCAAGCACTTGTGATAAACTGGGCTTCTCGCCCTCTTCACTTGGGGTCTCCCTCCCACTTACCAGCTCTATACTAGTCAAACAGTTGTACTTGTATTCTAAAAAATAATATATAAATAAATACATTGAGTCATAAATGTTAAATACTTAATTTGAACCGTCAGAAAGACCAGCTACTGGAATTCTACAGTGGTCTGTTCGTCTGCATATTGAAGGAAACAGAAAAAATAATGCTTCATAATTTGATGAATGACATATGACACACAACCTCCAGACTGACAAAAAAGGGTTGCAGACTTAGGAAAGTTCCTGCTGTATAAAATTTGGTCCTAAGAAAAAAAACCCTACACATTCCCACATTCCTTACTTTCACTGATACAGATCTGTCATCATTAAGGCTTGATATATAGATAAATTGGATTAAAGAAGAAAATAAGGACTTAACTGAAGCCTGCATGAGAAAAAAGGACATTATCTGAGTACATGTCGAATGTAAAAAAGAAAGAATGATATTGTGCCATCTGCCTTAAGGCAGAATTCTCCCTTGATTTCAGCTACAAGCTTTGCTTACAGTTGGCACCATAATGGCTTATAATAATTTAACCACATTTCTTTCTGGAGCAAAATATAACATCACTTTCCCTTTCATCACACAAAGAGGAGGAATCTATGAATCTAATTCAAACTGGGAAAAAAAGAGAAGAAAGAGAGGGGAAAAAAGGGCACATTTGATTCTCACAGTCTATAAAATTATCTCAATGCAAAGCTGCAGATAGGAGCGTTATCTCTGAAAACCACAAGAAGCAATCATACCTGAACAAGTAAATAAATAGACTGCTTTCAACAGGCACAACAGCAAAGTAATACCAAATTTGAAAATATTTCTCACTCTCAACTGTTTTAAGTATCAGTCTCACAATAAAGTAATGCATATACCTACTAAATAACCAGTAATTCCCATTTTTACAAATTAGATTCTTCACCTGACAAAAAGCCCATGCTAAATTTAAAGTTCCATTGATACTGCCTATTTTTATTTTCTTTCCCATAAAGTTACAAAAATAAAAGGGAAACATTCTAGCCCAAAAGATGCCACAAGCCTTATACCTAACTCTTTTCACTGACCACACACCTTAATTCCTGACTATGAGCGCTTGAGAATCTTTTTAACATTTTAGACTTTCCAGTATTTTCCCTTTTTGCAGAGCTCAACCATCCCTATTCAACTGTCACACATTCCCAATTCAGAGGGGATGGTCTGCCTGTTATAAATTACTCTCATAAACCAGCTATTTCTGCTGCTTCCCCTGGGATTGCATCCAAGGTAAGGATCAAGCAAGCAACACTCAGCATCCACATGTGCAAGCTCTGAGCCAGACAGGAGGAAGCAGACAGTAACTGATCCATGTTTTACCGCACTTGGCTTTTGCCTTCTGCAAGCTGCCTTTTGCAAAGATCACCAGCACAGGTAGGTTTGAATACGGCGCTTTCCTTTGTGTAACTGAAATCTGCCAGACTTAAAAAAGCAGAGGTACAAGCAATACATCTGGTGTGTAACAGCCTGCTTTGTCCACAGAAATATCCTGGTGTACTTGATCAACAGACAACACTACAGAACTAGTTCTTAAAGTGACTGGTAAAGCCATCTCTCCTCTGTTTAGCTGCTGATACTCTGGAGAACTTAAACTAGTTTTAAGCACCTTCCGGTGCTATCCGAGCTTTCACAAGCATAGACTTTTACAGCTGTGTTAACATCTAAACAAAATAATTGAACGAAAGAAGGGAAAAGATAGAGCTGCAGAGAGGAAAGAGAAGACACAGTGAAATGTGGGAACAAAACTGAGATGGGGAGGGATGGATTTGGAAAAAAAAAAATTGAAGAGAAACGCTGGACAGATAAAAAGAACTAAAGCAAAATCAAATGTTAACTTGTGATGGAGTACATAGCCACATGTTTGTATCTTCTGATACCCAGACATGTTTTCCAAGTAATATCCCCATAATTTTTCTTTCAGAAGCCTATGCATAAATGAAATACATGCAGAGGAGAGATGCACAAGGCAGAATATCGTTAGCTGTAAACATCAGTGAGAACACAGAATTTCAAGTATCTCAGACTGAAATCTTTCTACAGCCAAAGAATCAAAACACTGTCTGATATCCACACCTACAGACTAAACGGCCAGGGAGAGCAGCAACTTTTAATGGAACTATACTAGCCACTACAATTACATAAGGCATGAATGTGATCCAGAATGGAAAAACTAAATTACAAGTGCAAGTACCCTGCTGTTCATTTTTGCTCTTTCTCACTGGATTTCAGGAAAATATGCTGTTTCCAGGCAGAGCAGGACAAAGACTTTTTGATTTTTCAAGTTTATCTTGTGCATACTACATCTGAATGTTATCACCTCTCTTAATCACCTTCTGATGTCTGATAGTGCCCCTTTAACCTTTGTTACTCAATTACCGAACAAGTTATCTCATTGTTACTCTCTTTTGAAGGAAGAGTTGTGCCTCTTTCCATGCTGATAAGAGACACATAAATATTCACTCCCAGCCAACATTTAATAGTAAAGTGTCTTGAGCAAACTACCAGAGTCTAAAGGTAGGAAGCTGTGGTTAACTTCTCTGCTATCTTAACCCCTTAGTCAATCCACCAGAACAGACACAGAAGATGGATGCTCTATTTTAGAAATGAAGCAGAAACAAACATTCTCTAAAAGAATGGACTTTATAACATGCTTTATAATACAGCAAATAAATCAAATGATTGGAAGTGAAATACCTACCCACTTTCTGGGCCGGCCTCTGGGTCGCTTTTCACCAGTGGCTTCTGCTTTCTGTAAAGGGAAAAGAAACAGAACGTATTTTATACTTCAGCATTATTTAACAGCCTTGGTAACTAGGAACTCCTTTCCTGTAACATTATCCATAATTATACCTCTTGGGTGGTACCAAGTCCCCTCTTGCTCTACAGGTTTTGCAGTAGAACATTTTTATGTTGGGTTTTCTGACATTTCTGGACAGTGCAGCCAGTGGGTACTTTGCCTGCACCCAAGGGGGCCTCCAGCTCTGATCCACAGTGTCTCGAGTGGGACAGAGAGGTGCGCCCACACACGCACAGATGCTCTGTGCTCCGAGCAGCCTGGGATGCCTCAGCCCCAGCCAGCAATGGGGCATCCAGGCTGTGGATGTGGGCAAAAGCCAGTTTGGGAACCCAAGAATGCCAGTAACATCAAATCTAGCCTTTTGCAGGCTGTCAGAAATTACCTGAAGATACTAAATTAAAAGTACAACCCGTTTCAAGCCTGAACAAAGCAGTTTATAGCAGGCACAATTCCTTCCTTCAGTCTAACGATGTTCATGCATGAAAGGGATTTGGAGAGACTACCACCACGAATGTGTGTTTGTTCACATTCAGAAATAACTTTTCTACTTTGCCTGAAGTTTTCTGGGTAAAACTGCATCCTTAAACTGCAAGTAAACCCTTCACTAGTCCAAAACACACCTTTCCTTTTCAGGTATAAGGGAACCACGTGGAAGGTATCCCAGGAGAGGCAGTTATATTTAAATAGACTGGTAGTTGGTTCTGGAGTTTAGTGTAAAGGCAATATGGGTTCTCTTACTGATTCTTCCATTAATTCACCACATGACACTGCGAAAACTATTACTTAAGCACTACACTAGAATAATTAAACGATTTAAAGTAAGAATTGCAGGTTATTTTGTCTAGATAGGTTCTGCCCACCCATACATGTCATCAGATAAATAACCCTGTCTCACTGAGAATGAGGATTTCACCATCAACTTTAAGGAGGGCAGAACTTGCTACATACAAAGTCCCCAAGAATGAAGACTTTCAGTTCACATTCTGTAAATGTGCTTCCACATTTCCATGAATTGCTTATTTTTCCATTTAACTGTATGTGTATTTGATTTGCCCTTAGAAATCAACTGTGTCATTAAATAAATCACTTGCTGGTCCATCTCTGTAACATATACTGTAACCTAATGCTGTGTAAAGCAGGTCCCTCTAAAAGAGAACCTGAGCTGAGAAAGCAGTGGAGGAATCTCCACAAAAAAACCCTGCCCTGTGAGTTAAATGCAATTACGTTGAGATAAACATCTCACCCAGAAGAAAGCTGTGAAAAATAAAATTCACACTCCTGAAGGGCAAAATTATCACTTGGACTTGTTAAAAGAGTAAATTTGCTCTTTAATCGTTTATACTAGTGTTACATGTAAGGTGAAACCCTCTTATGAGAATACTTGTTAAAGTGCATTTATGATATACTGTTGCTGTCTATTTAAGAGTTTTGTTTCCTTTCATTTTAAAGCATTCATTTCTCTATATCTGATAAGCTGAAGGGTGCAAAAAGAGATGTGTTTTAATTTTGACAAGCTGTAGCCCCCTCCATTTATGTTTACTCCATGAAACGCTGGGCATAAATTTTAAATAAAATATTGGTTAAAATTGTTCTTAACAAATCAACACCTGAGATGTCATGAAAGCAGAAACACAATTTATTTTCTTCTGTATTTTTTACTGCATCTGAAGCAATGGCCTTTTTCCAAAACTCTATGAAAAAAAATCAACTTTTTTGGAAACAAGAACTACTTTGGTCTCACAATTAAAGTTCCTACAAACCTGACGCAAACGGTAAGTTTAACTACAGCGTGTAATCTAGTTTGATGGGAAAGAGAACATGAGAGATTTCTTTGAATAACTAATCTTCACTTCCTGCCATAAACTGTCACGCAGCATGGCCGCTTGCCATGAACCATGCTGCGCTTTACCCCCAAGGAAGGTCCATGTCAGAAGTGGCCAGTGTTCCTGCTGGTTAGTTTGGATATCAGTTTGTCAAGTGCTTGGGGACCTTTCAGATTGAAAGGCACTATATTCCTGCTGTATATGATTTCCACCTTGTGTTAGAAGAAAAACATTTCCACAGCTCTTATCAAAACCAAATCTTTCCCAGAGGTGAGCTGAGCAAACAGCGGGGCATGCCAGAGACAATGTTTTGGTACAGAGCGATTCTGAAAGTAAATAGGAGTATTTCCACAGACTAAACTGCAGAAAATGAATGACAAGAACCTCCAAGGCAGACACTTTTATGTCCGTTCTCAGGGAAGAAAAAGACAAAACACTCCTGGAACAACCAAAAGGAGTAGTGGCAGTCCAGTGGTGATGATAAAGACATGAAGTTTAGGAAAACATTCTACCTCCTTCCCACTTGGTTATTCTAGTTTGTATTTTGCAAACACAGCCTGTGTTTTCTCCAACAGCACAGGTCTTTTAATTTGAACACGTGAAGAAAGTTTTTATTGCATATCTGACAAATAATTCAATGTTTCTCCATATAATTTTCAGGTAATTAATAAGAAAAGGAATGCGTAAGTGCCAAAGCAATGAGTTTCCTCTGAAACAGGTATTTGCATAATCAGAAATATGCCAGCTCTTTGCTTTAATTAAAGTCTTTTCTCTGAAGCTAGGAACAAATCCAGAAGGCACCCAAGCTACGCAGAACACGGATTTTCATCTGGGCAACAAGATACACGTGTTTCCAGCTGCACTGTTCCCCTGTACATGCAGCAGCCAATACCTGCTTAGTCAGAAAGCTGCTGTAATTGAGATATGTTTGGTCAGGAGGTTCTTAACATTTGGTGTAACACTATGAGGCATGACCTTGCTCTATACAGAGAAGAGACACAATCACCAAACTTAAAGAAAGATTGGGTATGTTATCAAACACAACTTTATGATATTTCAGGAAAAATTATGTAACTTCTTTTACCAATAATATGAATAAGTCATGTTTGCTATGTCACAGTTTAGGAACAGAACTGGATTTACTCGCTTTTAACTGTATGATCTGTAGGGGAAATGGGGTCTTTCGCCCCAGGCGAGAAAGGTGGCCATTCCCCATTGCCATGTGGAAGAAAGCTAACAGTCCCCAGACAGATCTGCTATTTACCTAAGCCCTGTACCACAGGGCCATCAAACCCTGCTTCCAAACAGCTGCTCTCACCAACCCTAGGACTTGACTGCCCATCATATCTGCCTCCTTGTTGCATAAATGTGCCGTGCCCAGACAAAAAGTGAGGCTGTACTACTGAAAGCAATTAACAAGACAAGTATAAATAATTGAATGGCTATAAAGTGCTCTTCAGGCATCTATCTGTTGTCAAGGAAGATCTCAAATGCAACAGAATCCAAATTTGGAGAACGGTATCCACTTTGCAAACTGATCTGCTGGAGATCTCAGACAAAATGTGTCAAGACCTGTAAGTCAGGTAAAACTACCAAGAGTTCCCGGGAGGAAGACCACTGTTGTCATACCCTGCCAAAAGACCTTGCCCAGGAATGTGTCCCTCTCCTAAATAAAGTTATTGTGTTAAAAAAAACTCTAAAAAGAAACTTAGACATTGATTAGATACAAAAATACCACACTTCCCATGTCCTGTTTTACCTATTTTAATTCTAAACAGGAGTCAGTCTTCTCCTGCTTCTCCCATTTCACTCAACACTCCTGATTTTGAGGTCTCAGATTTTGTAGGTACAATAACCATGCTACCATCACTTGATAAATCTGATCTTGTTTTCCCTTTAAGCCTGTAATGATTGGTGCTGGTGAGAATGAATGAAGCATGAAGAAGCCAAATAGATTTTCGTGAACCAATTTAGGGCAGCGTCCTGGTCACATGTGCTTTTTTTTTTTTACCTTTGGACTGCTTAACTCAGGGACATGCCTTTCTACATACCAAACTCTGGTCATGCGACGTAGAGACAGTAGGAAGTGTAGTCACACACAGTACCACCAGTTCCGGTATTCAGAGGATGATATTTCAAGATCTGGAGGTATTTTCAGTGAATTTCACTACACCAATAACTAAAACAGAAGTCAAAATACTTTAACTGAAGGTGAATTTTTCTGGAGAGCATTTACTTTTGGATATTCCCGTGATATCCCTTGACATTTTCTTTAGAAACAAACACATTGTAGATACTACTCCTCTTTACTTTAACCTCAAAATTTTGTTTCCTCCTTCCAAAGAAAAAAGTATTTATGTCTATATAGTATTTTTGTCAAGCCCAGCTACAGGAGCTAAACAAAGAAAAACTCCTAACTGCTTAAGGGAAATGCAATGAGCTGGGAACGCAGCTCAGCCTAACAAATAAAACTCAACCACAGAAGACCCAAGAAACTAAAAAGGAACATCCCTACTAGGATCTTCCCACAAAAACAGTCATTCTGTTGGGGGGGTGGGAAAAAAAAAAAAAAAACCAAAAAAAAAGAAGAGAAAAAAAAAGAGAATCTTCACTGTTTTGCTAATTTTTTACAAATATTTTAAATGAATAACAGAATGACTTGTTTAAGGACACAGACTTCAAGAACAGCCTAATTGTGGGGACTTAAGTACAAGGTGATTAAGAGTCTTTTTGTGTCTATCTCTTCTCATCTGCTAACACTTCCTTCTGTTAGTGAAAATAAAACAACTGAGAAATGATTTGGCTTTCTATAAAATGCAGTGTACCTTTTGTGTCCAGTTTATGCCAAGTTAGGCATGTGTGATACGCAAGGCTTTTAAAAAAATGCATATTACCAAAATTAGAGTAATTGCCACATTATTAGCTGTCCAATTGGTCTTGCAACATTCTGTATGCATTGTCAAGTTTCACATTGCTAATTTCCTAACAAGCACAGTTTGTTTTCAGATGCCCCAAGGCCAGTTTACTAAGACCAAACACAAGCTCTGAAAGGAAAAAAAAAAAAGTCCTATGAACCAAGAAATTTTAAATACACAACACAACCAGGAATCCAGGGTAAACTGCCCCTCAACTGATTTAGGGGTATTTCCTTTTTGTAGTATAACAAAACAAAGTCCCAGTTCTGGAATATTTTTAACTCACTGCCAGTTTGTGCAATACATTTTTAATTGTGATGTGTAATGGTTTGCAAGCGAACACCCAATCAATTAATCATGAGAGCCTTCTCATGGCTGCTCGGTGGGTTCTCCTGGCCGACGTTTATCTTACATGTTGTGAACACTCTAATACATTTCAATGAGCTCCCTTTGAAAAACACAGGCCACACATTATTCTTTAGAAATTCCAGCAATTTCCAGTTGCCTGTATAGTACCCAAGTTCACATGTAGAGGGGCTTAAGCTATGTTAGCCAGCTCTCTTTCTGAGAGATGAGACAGGCTGTAGAAAGCCTTAAATAAATAGATGTATGCATATATATGCGTAAATATGTTTACCACAAAATCACACACATAGCTCACTTTTTTAAGAGGTGATACCCTCACCACCAAATGAAGCTTACTTACATTGCCAAAACCTTCTCATTCACATTACAGCTAGAAAAAGTACTGGAATTAATATAACATTAAAAGGTACTTTGGGGTGCCTGGTGAGAAGCTGAACCATTTCAAAGATGGTTAATTATCAATTTGGAAAAACAGCTAAAATATTTATTTGAAATGTGATCTCAGAGACTTTCTTCTAGCAAGGTTTCATAAGTGCTTTATGTTTTAGAGGATTTATCAAACATTTATATATTTTATCCATAAACCTAGAAACGAGGAAGACTTGTAATTACATACCCCTGAAAGATTTTCTTTTATGATAAAGATATGTGCTCTTTGGCCAATTTTTCATATTATAAACACCTGAAAGGGTTTGCTCTAATTAGAGTAGTAACTTGATACATTCTGAAAATCAAAACATTACAATGAAATTGCTCAGTTTGTAAATTAGATTTAAAAAAACCCAACTATATGCACTAGAATAATCTGGAAAGCTCTTGATTCGATATACCTACATATACATGAATGTTTTTAAGTTATTTTCCATTTATACTGATTTCCAAACCACTCATGTAAATGAAATAATGTTAATATTTCTTCTAGAAATATCTTTTAAAAGCACATTTCTATTAATTACTTTAAATTTTTTTCTTATTGCAAATATTTCTCCTTACAAAGCCAACACTCCTAAAAATAATCTTTAAAACACTAAAGCTCACATTTGAGTCTTGTTAGACTAATAAAAACTGCTCTCTCTCTTTTTAAGAGTGAAATTTATGCTATTTTAAAGTGTATCTGAAGAACAATTTTACTATATAAAGAAAAAAAATGAACATTTTTAAGCTCACTAGGTTGCAAAGTGGCTTTGATGTACTTCTAATACTTAAGCTGTAAAGCATTTTTTACTAATTTATGAACTTATTGACAGAATATACTGCTTTTTTTCCAGCTCAAAAAAATGAAAAACAATTTTAATTTTAAAGAGAGTTGGAAAACGTCCCTCAAACATATGTTGAAAACACAAGAAAACAGACATAAGACCATAGTCACCCCCAAATAATTTAGTAGCAGTTGCTATAGTAATTTAAAACACTGAAAAGTATCAAACTTAATATGGTCAGTACCATGGGCATACTGAAAAATGAACCATGAGATGATGCCACAAATATCTTGCACACACATTTTATCACAGATCTACTTAAAAGATATTGATAGACTTAAGCACTACAGTCCACTGCCAGATTTTGTGAGCTTTTGTTTCCAATTTAGTACCTGTAAATGAGTGACTGCTGTGTTACCATCAACATAAACAAAACTCCCATATTTGTTTTCAAGCCTGTACACAACTGTTTGCCTTCACTAAAATATTTCACACAGAAGGGTATTTGCCTTGATTGCACAGTTTTCTAATGCTGGGCTTCCCCCAATTCAAAAAAATTAAGTCCTATTTTCACATTGTATTTGTGATGTAAACTCCATGCACTAAATGCAGTGAGATAAATGCATTCAGAATCACCAGAACAAAAGTTTGCTCCCATCACTAAGCAGTAGTTCAGGAGACTGATCATAACTCTTCAAGTAAAACTCTCTTTGAAACTGATTACTAAACAAGATATAGTGGGTTTTTACTGTAACTCACAGTTTACATTACCATCACATTTTAAAGCTGTAAATTTCAATTTATGCACTTATTTCCATCAACACATAATTGGATTTACTTCTAATTAACCTAATGTTTGACAAAACACTTAGCTTTAATATACAGATTTGGTTTGCAGTAGTAGTGACAGTAAGTGAGCAAGAAATTAATCTTCCTTTTTCAAAAACCTTAATCCAGAAAATAATAGCCTTAATATTCATTTCCTTACTAGATACAGGAGATCTCAGTAAATACATCAAATGCATTAAGTTATTTCACTAATCTGCACACTATTAACAAGTAAGCTACCCTTAAAGGGTTCTGTACCTAGGGTCTTCATGCAGCATATTAATTCTGATCTTTAAAATGCAAAATACATGCTTTATGTAGCTTCCATTAATAAAAGGGTTCCAATCCCACAGTTCACAGCCTAAACGACTGCATTTTTTTGCCACCAGCTGATGAAAAAACAGCATTAGGAACTCTCTGTCTTTAATAATCTCACCTTCTGAGCTGCTTTAGAGGGACTCTTGTTTTTGCTTCCTTTGGGTCTTCCTCTTGGTCTTTTAGGAGATGGTTCACCGGTTGGTTCCTAAATACAGGAAAACAGGCTATTGTGGCAATAGGCTACAACTAACCCAGAAGATCTGAAGGATAAACTACAACTGAAAATAACAGTATAAACAAATAACAACATTTAAAACACACCATGAAAAATTAAATAGCTTGAGGTAAAGAACAAATACATTTTGCACAATAAAAAGAGCTCAACTTCCCTTCTAATTCCATAATAAACACTGAAAAGTTTGCACATTCTATCAAGTAAGTTATACCAGAAAACATATTTTTCAGAAGAAGATGGCTATGTTTTCCCTCATATAAGAATGATCACTCAAAAAAGCAAGTTACCATTTAATTTCAATTGCATTTCATTATAGTAAAATGTAATTATATGCAGTTTCTAGCAAACAATTTTGGGAAAAAAATGTTAACTACTGGAAAACTGGAAAGAAAGCCTGGACTGTTTTCTCTCTCAAGGACACAGATACTTTGGGGGGATTTTTGTCTGTTCCACGGTCGGCATTATATTCACCCCTATTGCAAACAGAAGTGATTGGTATTAAAATGCAAATGTAAAAATGTCTCCAAATTAGAGCATCAGCAAGCAAAAAAAAAACCCANCAGTTTTCTTAACTAGCTCCTCTGCCTGACAGTAAATAACCATAAAAATGAGTATGAATTACTAAGAGTTCGGATTCCAAATATTTATTCAGTGAATCATAAATACTATAAAACTCTTTCAGTCTTAAATATTATACATTTCATTCAGATTACAGGATGCGGTAAGAGTAATTAAATGCAGTTCGTTAACTTAAACCAGCCCCAAGCCCTTCAGCTTTTTAATTCCCGGGTAGGTCGAGGGGAGGCTGGAGCGGGGACTCCCCCAGCGCTCCAGCTCCCAGCAGCGAGCGCGCAGGCACCGCACATCTGGGCTGGACACGTTTAAGGAGACTTTTCTTTCTCTTCCATACATTCAAACTCTATGGGGGGGAGGGAAGGAAGCCCCGGGGCGAGCTCGCAGGGTGATGCCAACTGGTGAGACTGGGCGAGGGCAGAGCCCTGACCCCTCCGGCCAACTCCGTGTCACCGAGTGGGGGGAAAAAAACCAGCAGCAACAACAAAACAACGGTGTCTCCGCTCTTAGGACTTTCTTACGGCACTTTCTGTGCAATTCGGGGGCGCAGCCCGCTCTCCCCTGCCTCCCCCCGTGTTTTCCGAAGCCCTCGCGGGCTCCAAATGAATGGAGCGAACGTTTTTAAAGCCCGCGGGAGCGCCGCTCTTCCAAAGGAGCTTCCCCGGCTTCCCAGGGGCGAGTTACACAGGAGGCATGGAAAGGGCAGCGAGCAGCCCCGCTGCCCCCGCCGAGCTGCGCGCTTAATTGGTTGCATCCGCGGGCAAAATCCCCCCTGGGCGCGGGCGCGGAGGGGGCCGCCTCGGCTCGCCCGGCATTTCCAGGCGATGCGACAATGGCACTCGGGAGAGGAAGGGAAAGGAGGGAGGCGGACGGGGGGGATGGAAATAACGCAGGCATCTAGCGACCTTAGCGCGGAGCGAGGTCTTGCGAGGCAGAAAGGAGAGGGAGCCCGGGCCCCGGGAACGGTCCCCCTCGCCTCGACCTGCCTGGGAAAGCGCTGGAGCGAAGGGAAAAGGTGTTGCGAACGCAGGGCGAGCCCCCTCCGGCTACCTCCCCCACCTCCATCGGCAACGGGGGCACCGCTCTGCATCCGATGACGGGGGGTGAGGGAGGGGGTAGAGAAGGGGGGAAAGGCGAAAAAAAACCAACAACTTATGCGACTTTCTAGACACCCTCCTCTTCCCCAACCCCAGGATCTCGGGGCATTCAGGGGCTGGGCTGGTCAAGCTCGGAGGCGGCAGCAGCTCCCGGTGGGACCCGCCACACACACACACACACACACACACACACACACACGGAGATTGAGACATTGCAGGGGCTGAGAGAGGGAGCCGGGAGAGCCCCGAGCCCCGCTCCTCGCTTTCGCAATTTCAAAATCAGCTCGAAATGACCCAGCGAGCGCTGGTTGGTCGGAGCCGCGCTGTTCCATGTTCCCCATTTACATTGCAAAGCCCCGGCTCGCTCCCCGCACAATAGCGAAAGCGCCGGGGAGGCTGCGCGGCTCGGGCAGCGCCCGCAGCCCCCGGGGTCCCCGCCGAGCCCCCCGCCCCGGCCCCGGGGCTGCTCCACTTGCGGCTCTGTCCGTACGCGCACACGCCTATCGAACGCTACAGATCTGCGGCCGGAGGCATCGACACGATACTGACTTGTGGTTGCTTCCTGGGTCTGCCTCGTCCTCTCTTCTGAGGCTCTGCGGTTGCAGGTTGCTCCTGGGCAGCAGTGGAAGGCTGACCGGGTCCCTCACCTTGTGCGCTCATCGTGACTTCTGCCGCGCAGCCTTAAGCCGGTCTCTCCAAAGCACCTTGGAAGCGGTGGTGCTGCTGCTGGGGGCGGGAGGGGGGGGGGGGGAATCAAAACGAGCTCTCGCTGCTTTTGCTGCTCGCTGCCACCACCACACCGGACGTCCTGGTGCTGCCAAAAAGGAGAAGAGAAGGGGAGGAGGAGGAGGAGGAGGGGGTGGTGGTGGTGGTGGTGCTGCTGCTGGTGGTGGTGGAAGAGGAGGATGAACGAATCTCTCTCACAATTTAGGAACGGTTAGTAACATGAAGCAGTTCAAAAGCGGGGAAGCTTAAAAAAAAATAATAAGAAGAAAAAGAGTAAATCGCAACCCGGGAAATGCAAGGAGAGAGGAAAACACTCGGAGGGTAGTCGGAGCAAACCAAGAAGGGGGGTGGGAAAAAAAAATCTTACAAATTGAAAGCAAGTGGTGGCTATCGCGCTTAGATCGGATCAGGACAAATTAAGATAAGACACACTGAAAATGGACTGAGAACACTGCAGGATCGTGCCAGAAGCATGCACCCTGGGAAGACGGGGATTTCGGCAGCAGCAGGAGCGGCGGGCAAAAGGAAGGATAATTTAAAAAATAATAATAGTAAAACGATTTGGGAGATTGGGAAGAGGGGGAAAAAAATGGGGGGGCGGTGCTGGGTTTGTGTCTGTGATGCGAGCTGCTGGGACTGGAAATATTATTATGCGAGTCCTGCCCACGGACGTTTTAAAAAAAAAATAAATAAAAGGGAAGGGGGGGAAGAAAAACCACCTTTACCCGTGGGTGGAAAAAGCAGGAGGGGGGATGAAGAAAAAAAGAAAAAGGGGGGCGGAAAAAAAAAAAGAGGAGGAGGCAGAGCGAAAACCCGAAGTATTCGGCGCTGGGGGGGCTGGCGGGCGGCCAGCGGCGGCGGAGCGAGCCCCACGTGTCCCACCCGGCCCCGCCGCCCCGGCAGGTTTAAAGGGCCCCGGGCCGGGCCCGGCTCGCCCCGCACCGGCTGCACGTGGGCGCCGAACAAAGGCGGCGCGGCCGCCGCGGGGACCGGCGCG
>WAAB01001688.1:231260-273566 GCA_013389865.1 Piaya cayana
GGTGCTGGGTTTGTGTCTGTGATGCGAGCTGCTGGGACTGGAAATATTATTATGCGAGTCCTGCCCACGGACGTTTTAAAAAAAAAATAAATAAAAGGGAAGGGGGGGAAGAAAAACCACCTTTACCCGGGGGTGGAAAAAGCAGGGGGGGGGATGAAGAAAANGGGGCGCCCGGAGCCGCCGCCCGGGCCGGGGGGGGGGGGCTCAGCCGGCAGCGGGACGGGAGCGGCGGAGAGCGGCTCCGGGCGAGCCCTGCCCCCGGGAGCCAGGCTGGCATCCTCCGCCCGTGCTCCTCGCCCGGGAACCGCGAGGAGGTCGCTGCAAAGGCCGCCGGGGAGCCGGTGTCTGTGCGTCCCCCAGAGGAAACGCACCTGGGCTCCATGTGCGGCTTTGGCGTTTCCCCCAGCCCCGCGCCTCCCTCGGGATCTTGGACTCGGGCTGAGAAAGGAAGAGACACCTCTCGGCCGGTCTCTCCGCATCCTTCCTCCCCTGCTCGGGTGGGCGAACAGGAGACCCCTCGGAAGGAAATAAAAGGTTACATGATCTTAAATAACGCCAAGGCGGTACTGCCGCGGCGCTGCTTGCGCTGCTCATCTAGACAGATCCAGTTGCCTTGGTACTTTAGAAATTCTTAGCTGTCTATCGATAAAAGCGTAAAGCTTGCTCCAACTCCAATCAAATATGTGCGATCGCTGATGAGTGAGGACCGTGCTGAGAAGACAGCTGAGTTATTTTCTGTGGAAGAAGAAAAAGTACTCTGCAGACAGATGGGCTAAAGAAAGAGTAATCCTAGAACTCTTCTTAAGGCTTGAAAACATTCCCAAAGTGTTCTTAATCGAATCACAAGCCTCCCAAAGCCTGCTTCCCTCCCGTCCCCAAAAGCAACCAGCTATGGGAGATGGATGCAGTCCACCTGTTAAAATCAAATAGCTATCAGAGAAGTCCTGTGTTCCCAACTATACTTTGCGAAGTATTCGGTTCCCAGCACATGGATCTCTGCACCCATTCTGTACATCAAAACATTAAGCTGGTGTATGAGATCAGGATTCCAAGTAGAGATTGTAAATTCTATAGTTTGAAGTGTAGCAGCAAATAATTTTTATAACATCCATTAATCTCTTTGAAGCGTATTCACGGGTCTGTTTCTGTGTATGAAAGTGGTATGTGCAATTGCTAAAAGCCTGTAGCTCCAAGACCATCATCTCCACAGATTCATCCTAGATGGGCTATTAATAGTTCCACTACTCTTCTCTTGAGTGGTGGTCCAAAAATGTATACCCACAAGCAATAATCTCCATGTGGGAACAGTGTTCCTAAACTCAAAGGCTGTTCTGGACAAGAAGGGTCTGGGTGCTTGCACCATGGCCAGTGCAAAAGAATTTGAGTCTTGCTTGGGATGTCACTGTCATAATAAGATTTTTTTTTAGAAGCATTCATAACAGGGTAGGAAATTTATAAACATAAAATGAGGCCTGGTTTCCATAAAACAAGACCTGGTTCTACTCTCCATGAGCCTACAAACTCAGGAAATTTCTGCAGAAAGCAGAGGAACTTCTGCAAAGTTAAGAAGAGTAGAATGAACAATAAGATGGAGATTTTGCTACCTACCCTGTAAAACTTACAAAGAGGGTGTTTGTTATTCCATAGTCAGTGTGATAACTTGTAGGAGGTTAATTTGCCTCTGTTCCCAGAGGGGTTCTTTTTAAAACCTGCAGTCTAACAGCAGCGATAATATTTTGCATCAGAACTCCAGGTTGCAGCAAAACATCTTTTCGAAAGATAGAAAATTACAAGTTTAATAAGCTTTGAAGATTGTAAGCAGAGACAAGGAATTCCTATCCCTTGTTTGCCTCTTCCTCTACTTCCCTTTTCAAAAGCCTGTGGATGCATAGGATGTGCCTGTAAGTCAACAAACTCCTACTGGCACAGGCAGATGTCACTTACGGATAGCAATGACCCACACAATTCTAGTAACTAGAACTAACTCACACATGTGGAAGTACAGGAGCTCAGATGGTCTTGACTGGCAGGGAATTACACAAAGAGAGAACACTTTTTTCCCCCAGCTGCTTGCAATGCAATCTGTGTGATAGGAACTTGTCACCAACTTTACAGTGCCCGCTCAACCATGTATGTAAACTACGGAGAGTCAGGCCACCTCTTGTTCTCCTCAAGGGGGCCTTGATTTCTCCATCCTAGTTCTCAGAGAGTACAGGATGCTCTGAAGAGATAGTGATAAGGCAAATTTAAGGCCCTAGCTCAGGGGGACTTCAGGAGGGATCTCTGGCCAGAGATGGGAGACCTGACGGTAAAGTTTAGACTTTTTCTGCCTTTTTCCCTCAGTAGTTCAAAGGGCTCACAGATCTGCATTGCCTCCAAGAGATCCTAATGGAGCAGTCTCAGTCTACCAGTGCTATAGGCTACCCTTCCTATAATGGTCATGTATTGTTTGCGCGTTTCACTTCTATGGCCACCCAAAGCAGTGAAAGATATTTACATCGTCAGAGGCTACAATGGATAACTCAAGGAGCTGGGAATCCTGGCTCTGTTTCTAGACAACCAATCTTCCCAGGAGAGGTATGTTTTGCAAATATCGTCTATATTTAAGTGAGAAGTTAACTTATGTTTTCCCTGGTTCTTTTTGAATTTAATCCCTCTGGTCTTTGAGGATACAAGGGAGAGAAGGAGAAGAGTAGGCACAGGAATCTTGAGTGCACCTATCAGATGGGCCAGGGTGAATCACTGCTCTTCCACTTACTGCTTCTCACCCAACTGGTGGAACCAACAGCGGCTGCTGCTTCATGGTCAGCAATCTGCAGATGGCTGGCAGAATGCTTTAGGGAAGCATGACTGCGATTGACAAACAAGACCCAGAAAAGAGCATTAAGACTCAATCTCAGGCCCTGTCTGCACTTGGGAATTTTCTTCCCTCCTCCAAATTCCCACCATTGCTAATATGAATGCAGCTGCACAATTGTTAGGGATGTTGGGATCATAATATATGAGTTTTCATCTCGTCAGCCATTTGCAGCACTGTGTCAATTAACCCTCCTCAGAGCAGGGTTAACTGATACAGTGCTGAAAACGGCTGCTGGAGCTGAAAGCTGTCTAACTAAGGCTCCCATTGTTGCTAACACTGGTGCAGCTGCAGTGGAATCATCCCATATGGGGTTATTTTGGTAACAATTCTCCAGCCTAAAACCAGCCTAAAAATGCAACATAGCCACCTTACGAGCCAAAACACGCTTCTGCTGCACCTCAACAGCTATGCACCTAGGCTGTCACCCTTCATAATGAGATTTTTCTTACAGTCCATTCAGTCCAGAAGGTACTTTTTGTATTTCTGTAGGAAATACTCAGTAGACTTCAACTCAGCAAATTGATATTTTGTCACCTCCATTGGACAGCCTCTGTACGTTAGTTCTCACTAGCTCTGGACTTGAAGATGTGTGAGGATGTATTGGTAGTTGTCTAGTAGTTTCTTACAATTGATTCATATGTTCGTTAGTTCAAAACAAAATTTGCCCTTTCACTCATGGAAACTTAGTAATTTTTTTTGTTTTAATTTTTAATGGAGATCTAGCTCTTTATGGCTGGAGATAATTGTTAACCAGCAGTTTGGGGTTTTTTTAATGCTCACAAGTAAAGCTTTATTTATGCAGAGCTGCACTGTGAAGATTCAAGCTGATTTCTGGTGGAGTAAAGTTGTATTCTGAATGAGCAGAGTTGGCAGAATCCATCCCACTTGTTTCTATGTGCTTTGGGAAGCAGTTACGAAACAGATTGGTGAAATGGGTGTTTCAGCTCCTGCTGAGTAAGACTCATACTTCTAAAAAGCCCCTCTCTATCCTTCTCCCACATCCACATCCAACACTAACTACAACAAGGAAGTGCTGGTTTGCATGTTACACTTTTGAACAACTATTTATCAGATAGATGCGCCAGTCACATTTTATTAAGTGCAGTTTGCAAGTGTGAAAATGTTGAAGCCCAGGCTCAGGAGAAAACCTCGGTGAAGAATTTTAGCTCACTAAAGCCCTTGATTAATGACAGGCAGGTTTCAATTCATGCATGGCATTTGATGCAGATACAGAATGTAGCTACATGCAGAATGGTGGGCAACTGTATATGCCTATAAATATCTACAGAAGCTTAACATACCTGCCCAGGGAAATGCCAAAGAGGCAGGCACAGAAGAGATGCTGTCCAGAGCCTCCCAGCTGTGGAGGTGAGCTGTGGAGTTCAGCTCAGGGTGCTGAGATGCTGAGTGAAAACTGAACTGGCAGAAACTTGGATGCAGCTGGATGTTCTGAGAAAGGGGAAAGAAACAGGCTCACTCTTCCTTCATCTGTGATACTGCTGTGGTGGCTGTTTCTCTCTCCCTTTTGATAAAGTCAGAGGGTGGGCAGAGTAACTGAGCTGCCTGCAAAGCAGGTGTGGCAGCAATCTGTAGAAGGAAGGAGGAGTAATGTATTGACTATCCCTTTAGATCAGATTGAGCTGTGGGCATGCATGACAAGGTTCTCGGGTCACAGCTGTTGCACAAGGAGCCTGTCTCTTGGTAAACATATTATTATACATTCGCTTAAATGGTTTTCATTAATCTCTTGAAAGGTTCTTATAAAAATGCAAAAAAACCTGCCATCTTGAATCCCAGTAGAACTGGATTTCTCCTCTCCCTTATCCCCTTTCCTCTTGAATATTATGCTCAGTATCTTGCATATGTTTTTATATGAAACTCTGTGATTAAAAGTACTTAAGACTGGCTCATTTTTCTCCGCAATGAGTTCAGTTATTTCCTTTTTATACCTTCCAGAATTTACTATACCATATCTAAATATTGGCTGCAGTCCACATGTTTTAGATCATTCGCTATAATGGTCCTGTTGTTACAGAATCCTTTGTGTGTGTGTGTGAGAGAGAGAGAGAATATGCTTATGTGTTGGAAGCAAGGCAGGGTGCATATAATTGTTTGGAAAGATAAATCAGGTTATATTAATTCCATAAGTGATTTCAGAACTGATAGTGATGATAGTGATAAAAGTGATAAAAACACTGAGCAGTGATATTATAGACCTCCAGTGCATTACCTTGTATGTGTGGTAAATAATACTTCTGATCCCAAAACATTACTCTACTACATATATACTGCCAATAAAATGATTAATTCACCTTTCATTACTATATAATTTTAAAGATCATATTTATTGTTGTCACACTTCCTCATTTTTACTTACATTCTAAATGAAGATCCTTCAACCTGAGTCATACAACATTATTAGTCAGTGATAATCTATGTGAAGATGAAACTAAGGGAGCAGCTGGAAGTCCTTACTTGCTACACAAAAAAACTCATTTACCTGCTAAAGACTGTACAGAGAAGGTTAAGTTAGTGATTTAGGGGAAAACCAGGATTTGATCCTTCGTTTGACAAATTACAAGCTTCATTCAAAATAAGCAAACAAACTTTATTTGCAGTGTCACAAGGTATGGATAAAGCTCATGAGGACTTAACTGATAAATGCCTCTCTACTCCCAGGACAAAATTAAATGAGTAGCCCTGTCTGAGTGGACACCTTTGACTCTTGCCCGTGGCTCCACACATAGAGGATGCATCTAAGTGTCAAACAGACAGATTCAATCTACTGCGTGTTCATCCCCTGCACAGACTGATTTTGTGCACAGCATATGTGACTTGACTCGTAGCACATCAGATAAACTCATTCACACTCACAGCAGGCTGAGTGTCCTCACAGTTGCAGGTACGGAGTCACAACTGCTTTGTGAATTTGCTCCCAAATTTCTTTTAGCTTCTCCTGGTGGACAAGCCCTGAAACAGCCTGCTAGTGATGTAAATTCAGGCCATTTTCCCATGTGGAGTTCTCAGTCACAAATGGATACAAAACACCCTGCATGAACTATTTCACTCAGTTCTCACCCTATAGAGCCCAAAGTCAGAGTTTAGGCAGTTCAGAGGGCTGAGTGGATATCATTTTGTGCTTGCATGAATTTCACCCAAAGAGAGTATACTTAGGTTCTATAATTTTTTTCCCTACAAGCTAAGATAAATTTCTGCTTTGGTCCATTAAGAATACTTGTATTTTTAATCATAATTATTTTGTACTGTATTTTCTTTGGAAATAACAGTAATAGAGTTTATGTGAAATATAAACAAATGAGGGAACAATTTTTACCTAAATGTATGAATAGCATTTTGCAATTTGTCATTGTGATATATTTATCTTTTGAACTTTTAAGTGAGCTCAGCTGAAAAAAATGCTTCTCTTCAGCACATGACTGGAAAATATATTACACCAGAGGAGTATATTGCTGTTTCAGTTTAGAAATTAGTGGCTAAATATAATTTTCCACTATACTTGTTTTCACAAAGTATGTAGTAAATTATTTACATTACAATAAATTCTCAGTACATATTCCAAAACGTGTTAAAATCATCACTCAAATTAATGGATATTTTGTGAATGTGAATTAAAACTAAGATCCTTAAGGTCTTTTGTTGCCTGCTGAAGCCTTAAAACCACCGTAGTATGGCTAGAACAAAAGAAATTTGTCAACAAAATGAACTGGGGGGGAAGGAGAAGAAATCAGGGTGGAATGGAAAGATACAGGTTGGCCAGTATAGTAATGGCAGTTCACAGCAGCTGAGCCTGTTATATGTCCTGCACCCATCTCCTTCTACTGGCGCAGCATATGCCATTTACTACTTGTAGTATTTTTAATCAAAACTTCATACAGGTCAAGAGATGTCTGAGATTTCCAACTGGGATTACAGCATCGCTGACCGCAGCAGCAGCAAGAGAGGCAGCTTCTCCCCAGTTCCCCATGCAGAACAGTGCAGGACTGTCGTGCCCAGGCTTCTTGGCAGCACTGGCTCCTGTGTGCGCCCACACAGGTAAAGTCACTCCCTGCTGCTGAGCTGCCCTAGCAAACTGGGCTGCCAGGAGCAAACTGCTACCACAGCAGCAAAATCATTCAGCCTGCACATCGCAATCTCACTTCCCCGGGACGGTTTAGGAACAGGGAGGAGAGCTGCCTGCAAGCTGGACAAACTCTTCCGGCAATGGCAGCTGCTCCCAGGCACCATTTTGCCCAGGGGTCAATTTGCCTGTCACATCCCAGACATGTAACCCTCATGTGATGGGAGAGCAGCCAAGCAGCCATCAGGAAAGGCTGGGGCCGGGTGGGAACTGTGGCTGCTGCCAGAACAGTTCATCTGACACACAGCCCGTTCCTTATGCGCTCCAGAGCTGTACCCAGGGAAGAATGCTGCTGAGAACAGACTGTGGGCCTGATAAATTGTCCTGTCTGCCACAAAAGCCTGCAGTCCATGGGATAAGCACCTGTTTCCTACAGCATACAGTCATCATGTTTCCAAAGTGCTCCATTTCTTTGATAATTAGATTACTTTTTGTCCATTTTCCCTGTGTGTGCATGTACAGAGTTCAAAGGAGGTACCAGGGCTTATAGCATCAGTTGGGAGCTCAGGAGACAAAAGAGTCCTCCTTTCCCAGAGCCAAGCATTCATTCCTGTCTGACCATGGGCAATCTGCAGACACTGAACTCCTTGGAGGTGTTCAGATGCCTATGTCCCACCCAGCTGAGCGAGAAGGAAAAGACTGTGCTCTATAAGGAAAAACGCAGATGTGAGTATTCCCTGTCTTCCAGGGCCATTATGAAGATGAGGACATTTCTGGCTTACAGAGACTGGGGTAATGGCAGCCATTCACAAATCATATATGTAAGAGAGAGCAGTGCAAACACTACGGAAAAGCTGCGTGGTTACCTAAGGCAAAGAAACATACTTCAATCATTTTAGTTAGGACTCAGAATTAGGAAAAAGAGCTTTAAACAAATCTTCTTACTTAAAGTTCTGTCTGAAAATATTCCTAGCCTTTTATTTATTTTTTTAATAATTATATTAGTATGAGTCCATTATATAATCACAAGAAAATTAAAACTCTCCAGGGCATGATCTTAGCTGTGTAATTAAGTGGGGTGGTTAAAAGTACAAAGTGAACCTGAAGCAAAATTTGTACCAGAACCACACCTCATTATGTTTTGCTGCCCAAGTCTGTCATAAATAGAGATGTTTATTACACATCTGCCATTTAAAGTACATATTACATGCAATGTTATATTTTATTTAGATTTAAAAATTTAAAAAAACATGATGACAAGCTGTGTTACTATTAACACATGCCTCAGGGACCAGGGGTGCACATTCACATTGTGCCCTAGGTTATATTACGATTCAGCCACTCCACAGTTACAAATCGTTTATAAAAGTATATTGTGTAATTAGTGTGACTGATTTCAGTCCATAGAGTTTCATTGGTGTGAAAGAACAATCAAGCCTTGTATATCCATTCACATTTATTAGACCAAACTTTGTAGTCTGTCCTGAGAGCACCATTCCCTCCTCTGCTTTCAATAGCAAATGGCACTAAAATCTCCAGAGCTTCCCAAAGCAATAACAGTTATTATTATTTTCTTTTTTTTTTTTGCTTTTCTTCACAGAAGTGATTCAGTACTGACTCAAATGTATGGGCAGAAAGGGCAAGAGATGATGCACTAGTTATATACTTCTTAATTCTCTCTTCCTTGGGTTTGCTTTCCTGAACAGACTGCCCTCTTGGACTAGCTCCAGAACTGGCTTTGAAGAAATCTTTTTCGGAAATGCTTTCATAGAAAATCATCTTCTCCAGGATCTGCATGCAATGAAGTCCCTCTGCATGCATATAGGTTGTTTCCAGCAGAATCTAAGCAATTCAACTGGCCAATGAGGAAAAACAAGTATAGTTTCTTTGATGGAAGAACTACGATGAAGCAAAATGCCACCTACTAGCCAGCTTTCCATTGCAAGCCGGTTATCCAAAGTCAGCCTCCCACTGTTTCCTAGTTATCACATCCTCTTAGTTGCATGTTAAGGTAGGACAAATTTAGTACGCCTTACATACCCAAGATGTATATCTACATAATGAACACTTGATGTTGTGGATAATGTTACTGATATCACTGGCAAAGGAAGTTAGACTGTAACATCAGCCCTACCAAACTTTTCTGTAGCATTTCATAGTACGGATCACCTGGCAGTTCTGACTGATTTTTAAAAAGTTAAAGTAGCAAATTTGAATGCTCAAAAATGAGTCAGACCTCACATTAAATCCAGGGAACTGTGGAGTCCAGTGACTCCTTCAGCACTCAGAGAAACATTTTATTATGGGAAGAGAAAGTGTTTCCAGGGTGTATGTAACTGCTTGAGTTTGGCCCACTTTCAGTACAGAGATGTCAAAAGCAAGCCACTCCAGATAGGAACCAGTAAAACATATGCAACATCTACCACATATCTCTAGTGTCTAAATGCATAATCTGTAAAGATACAGATCTCAATAAAATTTTTTTACTTTGAGTTTAGGAGACAGAAAGTCACTGGCTTTCTTCTTTGTCCTTAAAGCCAAGAGTTTAAACTTCTGTGAATCTAGTAACAATTTTTTAAAATACAAACATATAAGTCATTTTTGCATAAAATTACTATTTTATGAGCAGTTAGAATAGATGCTATATCCTTATTAGAACTGAACAAGTAGTAACTTAAGTTTGATTTCTGACAATGTATAAGGTAATGTTTTTCCCAGTAACATCAGTACAGATGCTTTTGTTGAGTTGAGTAAGATTATTGCTAATAAATCCCCAATATCTAGATGCCAGATGTTTGAACATTGGTTTATTTCAAGTGTGTAAGCCCTCTAAAACAGTATATATTTATCTGGAATTCTTACCATCTGACAGCTCAAACACATTCCTAAATGCGTGAATTTTGTGTAAAGCAAATTCAGATGGAACCTTCATGCATTAACTGACATAACTAAATAATGGAATAACAGAGTTGCATTGAATATAATACTCTCTTATTTCCAGAAGTCTCTCTCGCTCAAATTAGAACACCTTATCTTCGCTGAGAATTTGGTACCACATAGGCTCAGTACTTCGGCCAGGACTCAGCTGGGTAGGAAATTCTGTTCTCTTCAGTGGAGTTAGTCACATGCCTAAAACTAAGCAGGAGATTATGTACTTTTCTGGACAGAATGCAGGGTACTCCAGATCTTTTCAGATCCTCATGTGCAGTCTGAATATATTGACCCTTTGTATTTTGTTTTGTTCTATAGGGCTGCCTACATTTTCAAAAGGAGAATCAAGAAGGAAACAGATAAAACTAGGAACAAATACCTAAAATGTGGGTTTTATTAAAAAATTACCACCAATCTGTTTTTGCAGGATTCTGCTGTCAACAGAGATGAGCTGAAGCCATCTTAGTTCTGAAGGTAAGTACTGCTGGAAAGACATTCGTATTGCATCAGCACCCCTATTAAGTTAGCAATTAGGGAAATCTGCAAGACCCTATTAATTCTGAGGGATTTGAGTGTTTCAATACAGAGACAGTATAGGGAAAGCTGCAGAGCACTGTAATGTTTGAGAAAGCCGAATTGCTTTCGCTGTCATGATTTGATCATTTATTTTATTCTGTGGGGAGGACAAGCTTCTCAGAATTGTATACTTTTTAAAAGAAACCTCTAGTATGTTATGAAAAATGGATGGCACACCACCAGCTATCATATAAAGCCCGTTCTTCTAAAGAAACAATCCATCAATTTTTACTGTACTTGAAAGAACAGTTGAAGACTCAAAAATAATGAGGCTCCTCCAAGTAAATGACAGGGCTCTAAATGACTGCTCCAACAGAGGGAAAGCTGGGCAGAATTCAGGTGAAATATGTTAAATTTTACAGTAGCCCCTTAACCAATCAGTACAAATGATTGATTGGCCATTCAGAATATGTACTATCAGGGCTTGCTGCGAAACTACTCTTTTTTGTCTAGCAGTGATAGTGAAATGTGGGGATTGTTCACAGAGAAAAGGAGGAGAGGAACTAAAGGATAACCAGCACCCAGAGAGAGTGTGTTCAGGCTTCATTATCTTTTCACAGAACAATGTGTATAGTTCCTCCAGATTCAGCTGTTCTTTAAGATTTAGATCATGAGTATATATGTGTAGAATCCAGTAGCAGCTACAGCAGGAGAGTGTGGGAAACTGAATGAAGCAAAGGGGGATTCAAGCAATCAGTGTTTATGGGTAGGAAGTGCAGTTATACAAAGTACATTTTTTGTTCACACTGGAAACAATAAGACAATACACACTGAAGAGACATTTACTGGACACAAGAAATATGATGTTGCAAAAAGTAATAAAAAAGGGAGATATAAAGAGTTATTAAAATGGAGTATTAGAAGCCAAACCACATTTGTGTACTCATTTCCTCTAAGATATTTTGCAGTATTTGAAATCTAAGATTTGTCTCTCACAAAAAGTAATCAAGTGTTCTCGTGTATTTCCACAGAACACCACTCTGGAACATGATAGAGAAGCAGAACATAGTAAAGCAGTTCCAATACACAGGTGCAGTTACTGGCAACTCTGCTTTGAGGCTTTCAGAGTCCAGTAGGTTCTTCGTGATGATTCTCATTGTAGGATCATTATTTACCCATATTCCTCTTCTGTAACATGTTTTGCATGTATTTTAATTTTTTTTATTATTCCTGGAATGTTGCTTGATTTAACGAGATGCTTTTTTTGAAGAAGAAGAAGATGCCTCAGATACAAGCAGAGGAATGGTAGCCCAAATACATACTCTTCTGGGGTTTTGTCTTCTTTTGAATCATGCTTTACAGAGAGACGCTTGGAAGAAGAACTGAGTCTCCTTCCTTCATTTATAATGCCAGGGGGTTTAGTAAAAGAGGGAGACAAATCCCTTAGATAAAACAATACAGCATGTTTCCTGATAGTTTAGAAGAGGTGAATATCTTGGGGCCAAAATGTAAAATTTTTATTTGGTTCCTATTTATTCATTCCTTGGGCAGAACTCCATTTGTTTCAACAGCCTTCCCTGAGGAATGACCTCAGGATACACCCTTTAAAGGATACCAAGTATCATAAACATTATCCTAAGTGCAACTAAGATCCTTCAGGCCCAAATGTATTATCCTGTTTCCCAAATTAACCATTCCAGCGTCTACAGGAGAAATCATCATAAGTCTTCAAGCAAAAAAGTGAAACATCATTATTTAAGTCTGGGAACATTGGTTAAGGGCAACACTCCTCTGCTTTGATGTTCTAGAAAAATGTAAACAAAAGCTGTAATTTGTGAGGTTGAGGATTGATCAAGGTTTCAGAGTGCAAAATAGCCCTACAGGAATTTGGTGGAAGTATCTGAAATTACTATAGAGAAGAAATTTGATCATATTTTAAACTTAATTAAAGCCTTCTGCATCTCCACAAAAACCTCCAAAACCCTGGAGATCTCTGATGGTTTACCCTCTGGGGAGAACACGCAGATATGAATTTTAATAGTGTCTTTTGGTAATTTGGTGGATAAAGACAAATTGATTACAGCAGTCTGGAAAAAAGCAGGTGATGCATTACCAGGGCTACTGCATTCGTGTTTTCCCAGACATGGTGAAGGCCACCCAGATCGTAAATGAAAGTTGATATCTTTAAAAACATGAGTTCTATGGTTTGGGGCATGGTATGGCTTTCTTGTCTCACTGGGTTATATCAAAAGAAGAGTAAAAAGTATGGTCCAAATTCTGTTCTTGTGTACACAAAACCAAATCTAGGGTAAAACTTCTGACACTGATGGATTCACTCCAGATTTGCACCCAACAGGACAGCAGTACTGTCCTTCTGATTATGTATCATTATGTAGTATCTGAAGAGCAATGTGAAACCAAAAGAGAGTAAAAGTCCAAGAAATCTGACCAATGAGTTGAATGTTTCTACATATTTGCATGGAATACCAAAACACTTGTAGAAGTTCCTTCTGAAGATACTTGTGCCTGGTATCAAAGGACATGGTTGTTCAAAACATGTTTCCAAGAGCACACTAGGTGTGCACCCTGATGGGACATAAAGTGAGTGTACTGAGATAACTGTAGGCTCCTTACCTCTATTTTTTTCTAGCCCATTTGGGTTTGTCCCCATATTGGGACAGTTAGTTATAAACATATGAATATAAAAGACATTTTTTAGATGCATGAGTATTATAGAAGATGTCAAGCCAACTAACAATCATAGCATAGAATCATAGCATCACCAGGTCGGAAGAGACCCATCGGATCATCGAGTCCAACCATTCCTATCAAACACTATCCTACTATTGTTTAATTCTCAAGCTTTGAACATTGTCTGATTGTATTGATTAATATTTGATACATGTGGATATACACATACCAACACAATATATATGAATCAGATTTACATGGGATCTGCTTTAAGATCTAGCTGGTTTTCAGCACCATAGCTAGCTTGCAGCCTGTCACAGAGCCATGTACTTGGCATGTGGAGGAGTCTCACTCACTAGTGTTCCATTATATTAGCCTAGCTTTGAAAAAGAACATGTACCTAAACAGAGAATAACAGTACATACAGAGATGTGGCCCTGGAAAGCTCTGCTCAGCTGCATCCAGATGAAAAAAATAAGACACCTCTATCAGTGTTGTGAAAAAAGCTTGAAATGTCCGTTTTCCCAGATGTGCAGGGCTGTCTTTTATCAGGGCTAGAAATGAAGCATGTATGGGAAACACTGACAGAATGAGATGTCCTGGAAAATGCTGTATCAACCATGCTCTTCTTTTAAAACAAGCCAAAAAAAGAGAGAAATCTTGAGTTCTTGTCCTGTCTGTCAGGTCCATTCATATTTCTATGTTAATGTAAAATTAATTAGTCCTTGCCTAAAACACAGAGACTACACTGAAAACATTAAGTGGAACTTTCCTAACTATTAGAAGGAAGTCACACTTGACCTTGACTGTCATTTGCATTTTACAATGGCACAACCCTAACAGAAAGAATGGAGAAAGCCCCTATTCTTCCTCCTTCCAGTAGTCTCTCATCTGGTGCTTAAAGCACCCTGCTGAAGGGTAATTCCCTTGAATGTAAATCCTCACCAGCAGAGCTAGGGATTGACCCTCAACTCTTGAGTCAGAGGTGTGTGCTCAAACTCTTATACTAAAAGACCAAAAGCAAGATGGCTAGAAACAGAGCCTCATTTCAGAAGAAAAATGAGCCGTGTTAAATTCCTGACAGAAAAGATGTTGATAACCTTCTTCAAGAAGTGCCAGGCTGTAGATTCAGAGTAAATGGAAACAGTTCCTGCAGCCTTGAATGAAATATACTGGGGAGAATGTTTACAGATCTATCTCCATTCTTTGAATTTCTCAACTGGCCAACCCCAGTCATTCAATGCACCTCAACTTGCCAGCAGTTTTCCCCTACTGCAGAGGGAGCCTAGGCACCTAGCATGGAGCCCTGAAGAATAGATTTCAAAAGACTGGTGTTTCAAGAATTAACATTTAGGCACCTAAGTCGTCGCTGGATCTGGCTTTCTGCCTCTGCAAACCCTTCTGAACACCAAACTAGTAAGCTAAATTCTTTAGGTCTTGCTGGCAGAATGATGCCTGTATACCTGAAAGAAAGTCTAGGTAATTTAGTTTGCCTTTACAAAGGTGTGCTGGCTTAGCTGCCCCTATCTGCAAGTTGAATAGCTCTCTGCCGCAAGGAACCAGGGATACAAACAGGCAGATATTTAATTTTATTTGATTTAGGCATTTCCATACAAGATCTGAAATTACACAGATCTATAATGAAGATTTTTCTTCCGAGTTACAAGCCAGTGTCATGTCTTTATATAAATCCTAGGTTTTGGTCTAAATATGAGCTAAAAAGCTTACCTGATATGCTGCAAGTTAGTATTTATATTTTGATCCAAAGCTCATATTGTTGGATATTTTAAAATAATACTCTATGGTGTAATGCTAGTTCTGCATGAATCTTTTTTCCACAATAAAATATAATATAGCAACTCGCCTCTATAACAGCAGAATGGTCATATTTTGTAACAAGCGTCAGTATATAGTAAACTAGGAGATAAAGGTGTTTTCCTACACAACAAAATGAGTCTTAGATTTGAGAAACCAAAGTGGGAGAGTAAACTGCTAGGCATGCAAAAGTTGCGTAAGAATAGACAGCATTTATAACAGATTTACAAGTCTGGTACTTAACTGGCTTTAGAGAAGAAACAAGCAAAACCAATTTAGATAATATTGTATAATATCTGTTTGTTATGTATGGTTTGATTTTACAGCTAATTTGCAGTCCAGCCAAGTTTATGCATGTAATGTAATGATATAGTTAACATAGTATGGGAGAAAAAAAAAAACAATGCAAAACCAACCCAATAAAAATGCTCCCATGATTTAAAGATGAAAGAATATGGATTTCCCACAGAGTTGTGACAAAGAGTCTGAGAATTACTTTTTTTTTTCTTTTGCTGTTAAGATGAAACACTAACTAGTTTCTCCTCTATCCATTCCAGCCCTGGTTAGCTGAACTTGTTAGAGAGCTAACCATAACATACTGGCGTCTTAGCTGCCAGAAGCACTGACGAAAGGACCATACCATGGCTTTGGAAATAGCAGAAAGTAACCAAGGAGCATGCATTTTGATATGGAATACAATGATCAGATCAATGTTGTGTTTAGTCTGATATCTCATCTCCAAGAATATCAGCAATCGATGAATGATCATGAAACCAGACAGAAGGAATCTATAGGTCACTCTTCCAACATATAATGTTGCCTGTGATTAATTAACTGTTTAGACCAGCTCCTAGTAACTTCCATTAGAATGAGTTCAGCTTCATGAGCTGAGAGCTTGTTTCTCTACATCTCTTATTCTTTGTTCACTGTTTTAAACTGAATATACTTGGTTATAACACTCTAGTTGCTTTCTTTATGCTTGATAAGTTCATGGTCTGAAACTTGCAGCAATCGGTTCCTTCAGATAGCTGTTCACCATGCTAAGTCATATTCTTCTCCTTTCACAGTTGAGTGACCTTCAATTACACTGAGAGAGTAAGCAGAAGCATCCTATTTGACTTGCCTGCAAGGGACACACAATTATCAGTTCCTATCTTGTCATTTGTCTTGGCTGAATCTCCCATCTGACTGACATTCTAACATATTACCCATCTGTGCACTGCTCTCTTGTCTTTACAGACCAGAGTTCAGTTTTGATTGACAGATCTGTTGCTTGGACTAGCTACAATGAAGAAAAAAAAAAAGGCACACAGCTATAACTACCTATTGCTCTTTTTAAAAATGTGACCAGCTTTCAAAAGCTATCCAACACTGTGAGAAACTCACTGACACAACAGAATGGCTGCCAGCAAACTAACAAGATCAAAATTAGGAAACTGAGTATTCTTGAACTACAAGAGAGAGAACCAGAGACCTGTCTTTAAACACAGCAGCAGAAATAATATAGTTCTGTAGTATGGTTTTCATGTGATGAACTAGCTGTTCCAACAGCCCGTATTCTTTCATAGGCTGCCAAAGCTGAATGAAGGAAACATCCAGTCAAAGCCTGTAACTTAGGACCAGTTTTCCAATTGCTTGGGCAGTTTCTGACTTGTACAGGTAGCAGTAAAGAGCAGTGGATTCATATTTCACAGAGCTCAGGTTAAATCCAAACATTGATGAGGTCTCCTGAGGATTCTTTGTGGGGTTTGCATATACTTTTTTTTTTAAAATCTTGACAATCCTGGCAATAATCTGCAAGGAGTTCTTTGTTTGTTCCCTGTGGAACTTTTTGACTGGTTTGTGTTTACAGAATCAAAACCAGAGTTACTGAAGAGAGTCAGGGAAAGCATGAAAACTGATGCAGGGCAAAGAGCAAACAGGGAAGTACCAACCTTTGTTAATACCAACAAAACCTTACCCATTAGCCTTTGTTTACTCTCCCCATATAGTGTGTGCTCTGTCTTCTCTCATTTTTTTTACAATCTAACAGATGAGTTAACTGAGAGGATCTATCTCTATAAAATAGGGAATCCATTTTAGTAGGTTGACTGAGTTAGTTGGCTGGTTCTCCCATTGGAGCAATTTGCTAACAGCAGGAGTGTATCCAGCAAAATGTACTTCTTCACACAGACCTCCCAAGTTGTACCATCTCTCCATCAGAGAAACTTTTGTGGGGCCTGGGGAAGGGAGAGACCTTCTGTGAAAATAAAAATAAAAATGCCATGTCTAGGTGGAACCCTGGAAAAATTCCATGGAAGAAAACCTCATTATGAACCCTTTCCCTCCACACAGTATGGCTAATCTAAAATATCAGAGAGGAATACAGTGTACTAGTGGGGAAGGAATTGAGGCTTGGAGGAAGGAGGATCTGGATTGTTTTGGTTAATCTTGTTCAGGCTTTCTAGGAGATCTTGGGCAAGAGACACAGCTGCTGTGCCTCACTTTCTTCTCAGAAAATAAAAATTGATTAATGCTACCAGTGTCCCTCCCGGAGCCATCTGGAGAGATTATTTATTAGGGTTTATAAAAAAATCTCACAAGGAGGAAGAACGTGGTTTTTTAAACAAATAAAGTAAGTGTGGCACATACTTCAAATGGGTAGCACAATGCAGAGGACAAGGATTAACCTGCATGCTCAGCTCTAACAGATTTATGCTGCATGATGTGCAGTGTTCCATTCTGAGATGCTATCTTGCTGTCTGCGTGTTTTCTTCAACATATATACACTATAAAATCTTAGATCAGGTAACTGTGCTATTCATTGGCAGGAACTGTATGTGTTTGGTTGACAATTGTTTTGAAGGTTTCTAAACCTGGTATTTTCTCCAGAGAATTGCACTCACTTTAGTCAATCCTTAAAAACAGCAAAGGAGAAGCACACAAAGGCTGATTCGATGCTGTTAAAACAGTTATATTGAGTTGTGCATCTGACATGGCTTTCAGGAAAATAAAATAGCTTATATGGGCATGGGGAGGAGAATGACTTAAAAGTGCAAGTTATGCACCTGGACTGTTAAACTGTTTGACTTTGTGTTCCTTAATCCCTGGTTTCTGTTTCAAAAAATGCACATAGGAGTACTTTCAGATTAAGGATACGTTATGGTCTCTCATAGGTTATACATATGGGACTGAAAAATACCAGGTTCTCACCAATTCTTTGCTCTGATGCCTGTTTCAATAGAGATATGACTTTTGGGAGCACTGTATGACTTCATGCATTTTTTTTTCCAGAAGTAATGATAAAGAAGTAACATGAAAGACCAGCCCAAACAAAATCTTTGAACTGGAAGATGTACTAGATAACTTTGATATATATTTTCCAATTCATTTCTATTTGGGCTTGCTAATTTTTGGCAGAGTAAGTGCTCCCTTGAGTTTCCAGATGCCCCATTCAATTGGGAATCTTAAAGGCACAACCCAATATATGGGTGATTTTTCAAGAACAAAGGAAATGGGAAAACAGCAGCCTGTTTGGCTCAGAAGCTGTAGAGCATCTATGGATCAACATTACTGTGTGCAAGTAACTTTTAAATTAAATTTGTATTATATTTAAGAAAAACATTTGCCTACAAACTTACTGAGATGTATGTTAGTCAAATTTATTGTGCTCTCCTAGTAAGAGCCAGGGAGGGAGAATATGAACTGCAACATTCCCTAGGCTTCTGCAATATTGCAGCTGCTCTCAATTAAAGTGAGCAGTGGTTTCTAGGGACTGTATCTATGGTATTTATCTTCCAACCATTTTTTTATTATTTTGCAATGATTTCATGTATCACAATTTCAGCTTAATAAAGGGGTGTTACAGTGGTGACCATATTGTCTGCATATTTCTTCCGTTGAGAATCCCAATGCACATTATGTTACTGTCAGAGATTTAAGGTAAAGCTATCTATAAAGTACCAGAACATGAACAAGGCCTAAGTAATTAAATCCACTGTATCCACAGAAAGCACCTTCTATTAAGGGACAAGAGGAGGGAGAATGTATGTGCTTTCAAGAGCCTAGAGAAAGATACCTGCAAACCACTGTCACTGAGTTACACACAGTGGAAAACAGATGCAGAAAAACCTTGCTTTTAAACCCCTAAGTAACTGGTGGGGTTTCATCCTGCTGCAACATTTTTCCATCCCCATTCCTCTAAAGTCGTTGGGAGACTTCCATGCTATTTATTGACCAGCTCAATCATCAACATGTAAGGGTTAAAAAGGAACATTCTATTTGTGTGGGATAAAATCCACTAATTCAATCCCAAGAAGTTCCTAAAAGCAAGTCTATTTGTACTTGCCTATTTTCAATTTGTCACCTGAAATCACTGGTTGGGGCATGTGGTGAGCTATCAAAACATGTGTGATAGCAAGTTTCTGCTCTGGTCTTCTTCTCTGACTCTAGATGATTTTTTAACATTTACCAGCTCTACGTAAAACATACAATTACAGACAAAATTCCTTTCCTCTTTCCTTTCTCTCCACATCACCAGCAAATAGTTACCCCTTCTATCTAGACATACAGTATGACCAGGTAGCTCTATTAGCTGCTGAGTAAGATGAAAACAACCTTATTCTTATGATGAGGGTAAAAAGGAGGCTCAAAAATTAAGACTAAGTAATGAGAGTTGCATTATCCACACACCATCCAACGTTGCCAGATACTATCCTGTAGCTCAAATCATCTACAGAGTATTTACTGCCTATCTGGGCTGTACCATGTGCAGAAAGAGTATATGAACAGAAACTAGGTTATATGAACAGAAATTAGACAATAACAGTGATTGCAGGCTCCAGAGCGCATGGATACATCTGCCAAAGCAACCCTTCCAGGCAGTTGCAAGGGGTTACGATAAGCATGATTGGTGAGTTTGAGTCTGATAGCCAGCTCACCTTTTTCCTTGGACAACATGACGGTTATGTCCTAAGAATCTAATCAGGCTAATCCCCTGCCAGGACTATAGAAGCAGTTACAGAATATAAAACATAAAAATCAAATCTCCAAAACCTGGAGTAGGTGCAATCACACAGGAAAACATAGTTTCCGCAATATAAATTTAAATTATCCAGAATACTTGGTCAGAATACAGTGCAGTAGACATGCCCATATAATCAGACATTCCTATTTTTTAACGGTTGAAAACAGTCTCTTTTCACATAGCAGCCACTACAGGAAAAAAAGGCAGTGATCACGGGTTACCAGTGGGTATGAATGAGAGCACTCTTTCTTAAGCTAGCAGTCCAAGGTGACTATTGCTAGCCAACTTAACATGAAAAAGATCACTTTTTAAAACCAGTGTGCTGTATTATTCTATATTAACATTGAAATAATAACTTCTAATTACAGCACAACATATTACAGGTACTCCTGTGCTGTAACTAAAATATATTGGAAGATGGAGTAGTTGAAAGTTTCCTTATTCCAGAGGAAGGACCAAGCAGCAGAAACAGGGAAGGCGGCAGTTTCTGGTTCCAGATGGCCCTGTCCATTTTGCTTGTAAGTACTTCACACACTTACAGCCAGACTTTGTTCACATTAACAGCAACCCTGAGAGTACAGTAGACTGCTAAACTGATGCCACAGAAGAAAAGCATTAGAAAAAAAATAATAAAAAAGAGAGATAAATTTGTGTCAACAGATGTGTTTTACCACTAATGATCATGAAGCCATGATACAGTTTTAATTACCCAAACTTCCCTTTATTACAAAAGCCCCATAAAATGCTGACTAAATAAAAAATAACATCAATATACATAAGATGGAAAGCAGATGGCTGATATTTTTGAACTAGAAGCCACTGCTGGAAAAGAACAATTGCTTTTGAGAGTCAGTTGCTTATTGGGCTAGGTATTTTCTTTTAAAATGTTTTAATACATGACTGGAAAGTTTGAAAGAGTCAAACACCTGAGGGGTGTGCTAACAGATACAGAAACATGAAAGAGTGACTTCCTTTTAAAATCATTGGCCCAGATGCTGTCCAGTACCAGGAGGCACAGAGGAAGACAAAGCAAACTCATACACAGCCTTGTATACTTTCCAGTACAACAGAATAAAATTTTGTGCTAGTGAGTCTTGATAACAGCATGCTTATTAACATAAACTTAAAAGTAGCTACTACCAATCTAGGCTTCCTGCAAGATAGCTCCATGAGTTGTAACTCCCTTGTTTAAGAGTACAATACTTGAAGAATACAATAAAATCAATTACTGTTGTGAGAAAGGTTAAAAAGGGATAATAGGCTGCCAAGAAATTCCAGTATGGTAAAACAGAAACTCAATCCAGGTTGTCTGGCTGCAGCCAAATATTGAATTACATGGGGTTCTGAGCACATGACATGTTCTTCTGCAAGACCATCTGCAGAACTCTGTGGATAAGGTGAACATAGCAGTTTACTTCTCTGAGTGCTGTTATTGGGCAGGCACACTACATTGACCCAGGCAGGCACTACTGAAAGCATGACACATGCAGGTATCTTTCCTGGAAATACCAATCGTAAACACAAGAGAAAAACAGGGACAGGAAATAAAAAAAGATGAAGACCCAATTCTTTGGCATCTCCTTTGAAAGTGAGGTTGGAATTCCATGGATACGAAATTCACAGAACCTTTTTAATAAGAGACTGTATGTTCTCCAAGACAGAAGAAAATGAAGTGTGATGACTGTCAAGAACTCTCTGTGAAGTGTCTACACAAACATACCATAAGATTAGAGCTCCACTGGCTTTGAAGACAAGAAAGAAGCCCAGCAGAACAGTAGCCCATGGAATAACCTATAAACTGTCTTCGGGATGCCAAGAAGTAGTATTTCTACACCATGATTGCATCTGAGTTGGAGGAGAAATTCCGCAATTCCACACATTAAAACCACCATGTTCAATGAAAATGGGCTTAATTTGATTAAGGTTTGTCTTCTATAGATCTTGAGCTTATCCATTTTTTACTTGTTCCAGTGACAGCCCAGTCCTACATAAGACAAAGTTTTTAGGATTCTCAGCATATGTTTTTCTAAAGACTGGTGAGTGCAGAGCATGGGAACTAACATTTTCCTCCTGATGCTGTAGGTTTCTGCATCAATCATGATGTTGAATATTGAATATTTCTGTAACATCATGACTCAGCTAATCAAATGCAGATAGCCAAAACTGATTCAATTGTCGAAACTGTCGAAATTAGTCAATGGAAAGAGAAGGTATAAATAATCTCATTCTAAAGTAAATATTATAAATAATGTTGAGGAATTGTGCTCTGAAGGTATTTCTTCCTCTCCTACAAAGGAGTCTGGGGTGACTCTTGCAGTTTCAGAGGGCTCCACTCCAAGCATATTAAATAGCTGAGAAAAATCCCAAACCTGTGTGTAATACAAGTGCTGACACAACAGAGCGCAACGGGGAAGGTTCTAAATGCTGCTGATTATTTTTGCTGTGTAAGTAGCACCCCTGTAAGTTTTTATTTTTGATACAATCACTAAAATTGAGTAAAGCTAGTGACGTTTATCTCCCTGATATGGAAATTCAAAGCACTGGCATCAGATCTAAACTTAAAACCTTTGTTGGCAGGTACTAAACCTACTTCTGCATGGATGAGAAACATGGAAGAACAAGTCTATCTCATTAAAGTTTTCCGGGCAGTGCCTGCACCAGAGAGAACAGAACAAAAATAATAAACATTGTTAATGTCTTGGAGAGAACACAACTTTCTATCAGCACAGGTAATTTTCTACCATTCTCAAAGCGGGGAGCAATATAAAAACTTCCCTAAACAAACCATGTTTTGGCAAACATGGCTCAAGAAAAAAAGAAATTAAGCTGGATAAAATTCCATAACATGAGATGACTAACTGAGGAGGACTTATGCAGGGCAATAACATATTTTTTAAAAAACTCTCCCAGGAAATGTTGGCACAATTGACCTCTGCCTTACGTACAGTGCAGCGCAAGAAATGAACAGGAGAAGCAAGAAGGAACAAAGAGAGGGAAATAGTACAGTTTGTCTACAGATTGAAAACAAAGAGAGGTGGCTCTCCACATACTATAGCCACACTGTGGAATTAAATGCCTTAGGATACTGTGGATGGTAAAAGTTTATTAGACAAATTAATAGGGAAAGGAATCCCTGAGGGCTTTTAAACACAAAGATACAACCCCTGACACAGGAAATCCATGAACTGCAAGTTACTGGGGGCCTGGAGACATATCTTCCCCCTTATATCCTTTGCTGTGCGTCTGCTTTGGCTGCAGTTGGAGGCAGGATCCCAGGCCAGACAGATCTTTGTTCTAAGCTGGAATGGCTATTCCTGTGATTTATCAATGTATTTTTATAGCAACCATTGCATTATAGTAAGTGTGATTCATGGGATTTTTTTTTTACAGCAGAAACTGTATTTTATCCTACTTCTGGCAGCATGTGTATGAGGATATTAGAAGGCTTTGGTTATGGATGCAGGCGCTTTTTGTTTGGTTTATTAGAGATATTTAAATACAGAATAATTTAAAGATTTAAATCTCCTAACAACATTTAAAATTCTCTTATATACTGCTGCTACATATTCAAAAGAGATGGTCTCAATTCTTATTTTTAGCTAGGATGTTTAAAATCTTGGGATAATTGGCTGATTTTCTATCTCTTTCTGATGGACAAGCTCACTCAGATCATCATTGCTGTCCCTGTAAGCAAGGTCATGAAGACTCATGAAGATCTTATAAATATTTAGCAAAATGTGAAGCACTTGGAAAGACTTACAGGAACACTGTAAATGTTTCTTGTCAGGGTGAAGGAGCCACACATTCACATTTAAAGTACTAAATAATTTTGCTCCTTTGTTCCATTCAGGTTTTAGCCTTATCAAGTGGATGCCCCAACTTGATTACTTCTGAAATTAGTGGATTTTCTAAAGTTATAGCCCCATCATCCTTTCAGTTTCTACCTATTTTGTAAAAATGACAGCAGCCAGACAGTAACACATTTCTGTGTTGTAGGTTTACAGAATCTTAATCTCTTTCATATTCTTCTTCATACTCTAGTAACTGATGTAACTGGAATGTATCCCACTTTTCCACAGTGACAAGAGACTGATTGGACCAGAAAGACAAACTTTTCAAAGGCAATAAAACAGACCATATTAATTTAAGAAGCTCTCTTCCACCTGAGAGCTTCATACAGTTAGAGGGAAAAAAACAAACATGTCTCTGAAATCTATACACTTAATGTGTTCCACAAAAGCCACCAAAAATAAACTTCTTTAAGAACAATCTAAATTAGTGGCTTCACTTGAACTAGTTAACATATCCTAGTGGTAGAGAAGAACCTCAGACAACAAGTATGTTTGCAAGATTTTTCTCATGGATTATACTGAAGTGTCTAAATATGTACAGATGTGCTGGGGCACAGAAACAGCCTGCAGCTTATAGCAAAGGATTAGGAAGAAAAAAAGTTCTTTTGTCTAGTCCTTTCCTCTTACTCAATGTATTACATTAATTTTCTTTTTTCAGATTTATGTTTACTTAAAATTGCTAATCTATGTTTATGTGGATGAGTTGTTATCATTACAAATGCACTCTATCATTAAGCTATTAGCCGCTGACTACCATCTGCATTTCCCTATGACTCTGCTCTCAAAAACTGTCCTAAGAGAGAGCTCTAGCTATCAGTAAGACCCAAGTTACTGAATTCAGTGCTCTCGTCTCACTTTTTGAGTCTCTGAAGGAAAAGGTGGCATGACAGTCCCATTACGTTAAAACAGGTTCTGAGATCCCAGGTTATTCAATGCTCAGAAGTGGCTCTTTTAGTTGTTTACTAAATGAAAAACGGATTTTGATCAGTTTGTGAAGTTTTGGGAGAATAGCTACCACATAATACTAGCAGGAATGACACTCTTGTCAGTGTCTACACCTGTATATTCACAGAAAAGGCTAAACCCAGCAGCTCTTCCTAATACCATTCCTTTTTCACTCTTTATTCATCTTCCAGCTTCCGATTCTGCCTTTTCAGTTTCTCATGGTCATTCTCTCTAAGCCACCAGAGCAACTGGGAACAGCCTGAGAATGCTGACTCTTATTTTCTGCTTATTCCTTTAGAAAGCAAACCCTCCATTTCTTTAGCAGTAAACAAGAACAGGCAACTTTCTAAAAGGACAGTTGCTGCAGCATAAATTAAAAGTAAACCATTGTGAGCATTCAGCTGTACACAGGCTGTGGAGCAACTTTAAACTGCACCATTTGTGGCTTTCGTTTAAGTGTAGTTTCACAAGAGCCTTGGAAGGGGACTAGAATTACTAGTGAAAAAGCATAGCATGAAAAATGGGAATAACAGGTGCATGTTATAGTAGTATTACCCAGCAACACCTGTAACTGATAGACCAGAGTATGTGACTTCTAATAAATGGACACTGCCCCTCTCTATAGTTATATACTGGAACAGTTCTTTCTAAAATCTGTAATAAATTACTACAGCATGGAAGGCATGCTGGAACCATTCCAGTTGCAGAGTTCTTACCCTCATTTCAGACTTTGCCCAAAGGACCTGCATTAGATAAGCAAAAGATTAGGGTGAATGCATGTGGACAGGATCTGAATGGGGATGGAAAACAGACTGCTTATGCGTTTGGCGCAACATTGCTATGAGTGGAACTGTGGTTCCCACAGACTAAAGACGACTATCAAGGCTGAAAATGCATTGAGAAAATGGGGGACAGTGATCTTCTGAGGACGGAGCACAAGAGAAAATCTGTGCAAGGATGACAAAGTGAGTGTAGGATTAGAAAAATCAGTATAAAACAAGAAATATATGTGGAGTAATCACAAGGGTAATTTCACTTGAGACTAAGCCAGTGTGAGGGTAAACGTCTGGAAGTAGTCTGCACTAGAGTTCAAAAGAACGAGGAAAGAGGAAGCGATGCAACGCTGTATTAAAACCGAACAGAGCAGTGGTATAGGATACTTCGGAGCAATTCTATTAAAATACAGGATTTTCTCCCATCCCACAGAGGTTTAACTGCCTGTCACACTGCATATGATTCTACACCAGGCTTCCAGTAAGCACAAATTAATCTCAGAGTATTTTCAAGATCATTGGTTTGGCCATTTTAAAAGTGGGAAGCCAGTAGTGGTGTGAGAGCTGATTTGTAGCTGAAAACTAGCTGGGTTATGTTTTATAAAACCAGTCCATAATGATGATTAGCCTCTTCTGAAACCATTTTTGTAATAACAATAGGGAAGTTTAATATTTGCAAATTGGCTACTAAACACATGTAATATTTTTATATCTAAAAAACGTTGTGGGTGAATTTTGTGCATGTAAAAGCAAAAAACAAACCGCACAGGCCTGAGCCAAGAACTGCAGGCAGATACTGTTCAAATTTTCACATGCAGCTGTCAGTGCATCCAAGTATTTATCTGCAATACTTCAATGTCAGGCTTGGGCAAAGTCTTTGCAAATGGTAGCACCTCTGCATGGTTCTGATCCTAACTCTCTCTTCTCCTGTGAGTATTCCCACTGCTATCAGTCAATCCAGTCAGGCTACTCACAGTCATAAGAGTCAAAAGAATAAAATTATTCCTTCTTCTAGAACACAATCAAAAAATCTCAGCTACTAGAGCTGTGAAAAGTAAGAAAGAAGTAAGCAAGGTCAACTTATTTTTGTTATCATTTAAAAAAATTTTTACCTACCATTCCTTCCCTTAACTATTTCACCCTGTCAGTTGTGGTAAAGACATTTACATCTGTCCGAGTGGCTATGCCTGCACCACATTGACTATGCCACCTGTAGGAGAACGACTGGGACTCAAAACAAATTTTAATGCAATTAAAACTGATATCTGAGAAAGCAAAATGAGCACCTGCCATTAACTATTACCGACGTACTCTATCCTTCCTAGTTTCTTGCATTATCTTTCTCACATGCCACAATATGCAGTCAGGTAGATCATATCAGAAATTTCTCTGTGCTGGAATCACAGATTGTGCTAATGTACTGTAAGGATTTGAGTTTTCAAGACCAGACAGGTGTGTTTATTTGAACTCAGATCTTCAAGGGAATACATGTGGCTTGTAGCATTCTACCCCATGGCACAAGCTGATGACCATCTTGGCACTCATCTAGCATGGAAAGACCCCTTTGTGGCCAGCTTCATAGCCTCTCTGGGGCTTTTCAAACATCATTAAGAGATCTCAACTTACCAGTTAATGAAACTCACAGTCTAATTCACATACCTAACAGACAACATTATGCAACTCTCACACATAAATAAGTGATTCTCAGGTGAAAGAACTGCCTCCAGAGTCTGCAGTTAATCAGAAGTGATGCAGATACCAACATTCTGAACTGACATTGAAAAACAAATCCAGAAACCTGTGAATGCTGGCATCTATATTGTTTGAAAACCTAATTTTTATTACACTTACAAATCATGTCATTGTGTCTGGAGTTGACTGAAAATGTTGTAGTGAATTGGTTTCATACTGTGAGTAGCAGTTTTCAGGGAAAATTCTGTTCAGTAGAAGTTTTAACATCTCATCCCCACTCTGGATGAAAACATACATCAAAATATTGGAGTCTCCTGCTGAATGAATTTTTCCTTCTCCAACTCTGTTGATGCACTGGTTGCAGGTTCTGCTCTTCCTTATAGTCCTTGTTGTCTGCATATCCACAGTCAAACTAGATATCCAAAAAGTCATCCAGCTCAGACAGATAGAAATACTATCAGCCTGACTTTAGTGAACTGTAGTTCAAATCCCTTGATGTTTCCATCTAAATCAATCTTTCTCAAGAAAGTTAGAACTCATCTTACACAATTTTTCAGAACCTGTGGTTACAAATATATTGAGGTTCTTTCTGGATCCAGCTACAGACAGCCCATGAGGCTTTGCTCAAATTGTATACACTCAGTTTCTGCTCCTAAAAAAATAGAATAGTATCTATTTGTCATATATATTGTAAGATTAAATTGTCTTTAGGGGGTTGTGATTTCCAATAAGACAAATTTTTACTGCAGATTTGACTTACAGTATCCAGATAGCTCGGCACAGACATCATAAAACATTACTAACTCACTTAAGATTTCCCTAAAGCGTAACAGAATGACTGCAGATTATTTAAGCTATCTGTGAAAAATAGAAGCTATTCAAGTCTTTCTTAGTGCTTTTATTGGTCAGTGGCAGCAATGAGTTCAGAAAGCCTCTGTTGACACTGTAACATGCCACCTGAGTGCTACCAGTGCTTCACAAATTGCCCTATAAAAGAGGGCAATTTTAGTAGGTGTGATTTTGCTAAACTTTCAGCATGTGCATGTGCTAGGGTAGTTTGTCAGGCCAATAAAATCTCACTGAATTGAATTAAAACCGAACACCGATTGACCTGCAAGAAGTCTGCACACTAGCTATCTGGTGCTGCTTGTAGTTTAATAGCTAGACAAATGACCCACCACACAGGAGGTACTTTCGCAGTTTCTCAAAGACAACAATGCGAAGCAAAATGTAATGCAACACAACCTCGAGTCAAAAGATCACTCCTGGAGATAGTAATCAAGGAAAAATTCATTATCTGGATGTGATCTGCCTCTTATTTCTTCGAAAGATGTCTGATGTCTGCCATTCCACACTCTCCAACATACAAATCTGGAAGCTCAAGAAACTCAAAGAATAAGATCTCTTATCTTAGACAGGAGAGAACATCTTTTATTTCTCTACTGATTTGAGTCATTTGTTCGGAGCAAAAAAGTATAGGACAGGATTGCTTCAGCAGACAAGATCTCTGTGCTGAAAGGGAGATGTCTATCATGGTAGTTTCACTGCACAGATGTTCCTTCACATGTGCTATTACTCCTTCTGAACCTAGGACTTCTAGCAAACAGTTTAACTACAGCAGTAATGTACAGGAAGGCAGAACAATAGTAATTCCTATAAACAGCTCTTTCATACAAGAGAAGTTTCCTACCCTGTAAATCTTCACAATCCGTATACAGGATCTGAAAGCAGAGGGAATTCAAACCTCACATTTCCACCCACCAATCCCTTTCTCCAAAACCAACAGTTCCAGGAAAACACAGAGCAAAATTTCACTAACCTTTCTCTTTAACTCTGAGAGTTTTCCATATGAGGAGGCTGTATGACTTCCTGATCCGCCAGGGAGTGAAACATTCACAGGATACATAGCAGAGCCCCAGCTTTGGTACCTAGTGCTCAAAACAAAGTGGGAGATAAATATAACAACACAAGTAGCAGGACAGAGATCTACTGGCTCCTGTTGAGAAAGCAGTTCAGGAATATACATGAGTCTTCCCAAAGCAAATTCAAACTTTGGTTTGTCAATTCAGTCCAAAATCTAATTGCTTTCGACAACACCACATAACAAAGCTTTTCTACTAAAATTACCAAATTTAGACCAAACCACAATCCTTTTGGAAAATTACCACCATCAAAGTGGATGACGTGGGTATGAAGAACAATGCTTCCAAGAGGAAGCTGGGATGTTGTTGGATGGCAACTAAAATTTAAAGGTTACTTCAGACCTTCAGACACTTCAGAATTTAACTCTCCCACACATTTTGAAGATAACCTGTTCATCTCTAAGACTGTCATTTTTTTTCAACTGTCATTCCACTATGTTGCAGTGTGGGCTTCTGACTGTATTTGCCGTGACCAAAATTATTATTGTTTATAATGTGAGAGCACTCAGTGGTCCCAAAGAAGGATTTGGACCTCCCCAAATACAAAGCCAAGTCTCTCTCTCCATCTCTCTGTATATACACACCAATACAGAACCATTTCTGAGACCTGCTTAGTGCAGGAAGTTATGTCAACCAATGGTACCAGATACCTCAGGCTTGGCTGCTAGAAATCCTTTCTAGGTAGCTGTGGGATAGTCTGCCCTCATGAAATGGCATTCTAGCAACTAAAATATTTTCTTAACCTGTGAGCCATAACAAGCTACAAAGCATCAGATTCTATTCCATATGCAAACTACGCATCTTTTAAGCCATTAGCTATAGCAGGGGATGTTCTTGTTATCATGCTTACCTCACGTGGAATATTTTGCTATATTTCTCAGTGAGATATGTTGGTGAAGTCTGAAGTGCCACGGTCAATATGGTCTCATACAAGAAAATATTTTCTTGGTGTATTTTTCAGTTTGCCAACTTGCATAAGAAATACCTCTTGTAAAAAATGGCTCCCACTCAAAACTAAGATTATATTTAGTTATTTTTTATTAGAAACTCTCTTGTCTTCTGAGCAAATCACTTCCAATCCTTTCAGTCTCATTTCAGACTTCCCATGTTCCAGTCCTTCTGTCCCATATCCATAGTGACAGTCTCGTTTCAGAAATGGCATGACTAGAAGCAAATGCAATATTCTCATCAAAGAAAAAGTTGCTGATTTTAATGTGATAAAATGTTTTCTGTATTGTTCTCCAGGCTATTCTTTACTCAGCCTACACAGCCTCCACTTTGAAAATTTTACAGTCTTATTAAAAACAAGTCCTTTCCCTGTTTAACACACATGGAAGGTAGGAAGGAAAAATGTGACGTTCGAGCAAAATCATTAAGATGACAAATTCTAATGTTATATTAGTTCTGCAACTTTCTTTAACAGAATCGCTTTATTTATACTGGAAGTGCTTGGGGAATGATTCTCTGTCACCTTTGTACCGTAACAGGGCAGCTGGGCATTCCCTGATGTAGGAAATCCCTGCACAAAATAAGGCAGTGTAGGAGGCCTTCATAGGTGGCCAAGGCGGAAAGGAGCAAGTGGCATAGGATAGGCCCTTGGGAACTGTTCTAACTAGTGTAATTTAGAGCATTCCTGCTCTCAGTTATGCCAGGGGCCACTTTGGCATGAAGTCAACCTAGAATCCATGGAGATGAAAAATGGCTTAGAGCCACTTTCCCCCTCCCTATACCCTGGGCCTACACCATGTGTGGTTTGGCTGGCTCCGAGGATCTGGCCCCTACATTTTTAAATAGAGCATTTTAAGTTGAAGTTGAGAAGTGAAAGAAAACGGAATATGAAGAGAAAAAGCAGTAGAAAAGTGCTAAAGGGAGAGATTCAAAAAAAAGGGGGAGAAAAACAGAATGGGTGGTATTGGTGAAGCAGACTACATGTTTAGCAAACTGAAGGAGCACTGAGGAGGTCTGGATTCACTTTCCAGCTATGCCAGAGACTTTTGAATGCCAAGACTAGTCTATTAGGGTCACTTTCAAGGTGACCACGGAGTCTCTTTGACTATCTATGCTAAATATGTCCAGCTTATTCGCTGAGATCTAACCAGCTTTGCCTGCAAACACTGTCACCGGGTCTGAGGTCAGAAGTGCCTTTTAGCCCTAGTAACCTATAATAGGGATGTGTTTGGAAAGAAAGACACTGCTGCCTTGAGAAGATCCACAAGACACATCCACGGGACAGCTTTGGTGCAAGGCTGCATTAGTACTCAGGAAAAGATGGTCTTCACTGTAGTTTCTCTTCTATCATGCGACATAAAAGATCGTGCTGTATCACATCATGGTAATAGAGATCTTAGATCCCATGGAAGTCTGTGTTCAGTCTAGAAAGGAGAAGGAGTAGAAAGGGCTTTTACAGCTGGGGGAGTTTGATGTTTCACTTCAAAACGTGCACATTCAACAAGATTTACTTGGAGTCTTTTTTTGCCTCTGTTTCTCCTCTGCAAAATGGCAATACTACTTCCTCTCCAACAGTACTGTGACAAGGATGCATTGAGACAGAAAATGAGACATGTCCAACTCAATATCAACATGAAAATGGGGGAGGAGGGGAAGCTAAACTGGTGGAATTTCAACCTCAGGTTTAAGTTAATAGTTTAATAGACTAACAGCAGGTGTCATTAGCATTATAATTCAGAATGTATCCAAATATTAAAATGTTAGTTAAACTTTAAAAATCTTAGCCTAAAAAGTTGAATGATCTTCTTGGAATCTTACAGTATCAATGATGCTTAAGTTATGCCACACTGTCTACCATGCTGTGCCAACCAACCCTATTGTGCCTCACCTCTCATTTTTTCAAGCCTTCTTGATACCACTCATGCACCTTTTTCACCTTAATTGTCATTAAGATAATTAAGAGATGTTCTTTCTCTTCCCAGTTTGAGGTAAATTTTTGTCCTTACCCTCTGCAAAGTGCTATAGCAGGAACATTGGGCATATGAATGGAAGCAGGAGGAATGTAAAGATTAATTTCCAGCCTGTTCTGCATACTTTGTCCTGCAGCCTTTACCATAGGATGAAGCCTCCCAGAGGAAAAACCCTTCTGCAAAGGTTAACTGTAAAGCAAGAGTTTAAGAAAGGAGGAATGGAAGGAGAGAGAGAGGGAGCATATTTCCCATTTACAGCCCCTCAAGCCTTACTGACCATGTCTAAGACGTTTAATAGTATCACAGTACTAGTATTGCGATCTGTTTCTGCATCAAGTTTGTACATCCATATGGCATGCCCACCACTACTGCTTCTCCTGTTTTATGGTGGGAGATGTTCAGCAGCCCCAAATGTTTTCCTTACCACAGGCTAAAGTTATTGTTAGAAGGGCCCAAGGAGACAATTATGAAGTTTCCTGATTCAGAAATCCTCAAATCCCAAATCTGAGAGGGCTGCCAACCCCCAGCCCCTCCAAAACACTAGCAACATTCTCCTTATCAATCCAACCCAGGGTATCCTCTCTTCTAAGTATGATCCTCCAAAGTGCCTTTTGCAGTTTTGAACTGCACCAAGTTGTTCCATTTAGTGTCTCCATGCTGCTGCTGCTGTTACATTGCTTGCCTCTCCCCCTGTGCTCCATTACCACTCTCTCCTTAGATACTACACAGGACCAAGCCCACCCCTTGTCTACAGCTCCCTGTAGCCAAACAAAGCAGAAAGAAGAAAAAAAAACAAAAAAAACCCGAGAGTGAAAACAAAACAAAAAGGCCCAGTTCCCACTCTGGCAGAGATTTTAAAACACAGAGTGCAATTATGAAAAGGTTATCCAGATGGGACCCAGAGGGCGGGTGAGGGGAAGGAGAGCTGTCATCCAAGGGGGGAAAAAATCAGATGTATGGTAGCCCTGTTCCTATAATATGATTCCTATTCCATGTGCAAATGTACAATGCAACGATAGTTCTCTTAGCCAGCATGGGCTGGGTAAATTTGATGTAAGGAATTTTTTTAAAAATAAGCCATTCATTTGATAAAAATCCAGTCCCAGAGATTGCACCAAGTACAAGTAATTCACTAAAAGGCTTGTTCCTAATTGAATGAGGTTCGTGACTACTTTTAAATGTCCACCCCTCAACACTGAAAAACCAACCCTGTTGAGAATATGGGTACAATGTAAAACAATACCCAAGTGCTTTCAGCATTTTCAATTTTCTTTGTATTTACACTGGACTGAAATTTTTCTCATGAAATAGCTCCTGAAAAATTCACTCTGGAAAAGAAATTTGTTAAAAAATTACTACGTAAAGGGTGAATAACTGGAAGGCTGCAATCAACTGAGCAGAAATAGGCTTTGTAATGTCCCAGCCCAGGCACAGGGTGTTGCCATAAGCTTCACCTGTACTATGTGGCCATAATAAATAACCATTTTACTGCTGCTTGAAGCTGACCATTGCTGACCCTATAAGTGCAAAGATATTTGAAGGGTTACTGTGTATGCAGAGAATGTTAAAATGTTGTTTTTAGTTAATTAAACATACTATTACTTATCTCAAAACCTGAGAGTGACTAGACCTGTCTCCTTAGTGTAACACAGCTTATATCTAAAGCACCAGAGGTGATAAACTGACTTGCAGTTATCTTTTCACCTCTCCTCTGTCTGAGGCTCATCAAGTCCCTGTCACAAGTTACAGCGGCCACAGGACTACCTTAAATTACAGTTGATGGTGCAACCCAGCATGCAAAACATCTTGCTCCAGCTGCATGCCTGTGCTGCACTAGCACATTTTTTTAATAGCAAGGGAATCCCCAAATAGGCTCAGAGATAGACCTGGGTACCAACCTTATTTGTGCATTTTTCTGCTGCCAGATGGGCACAAACTGGGCAGGGGGAGAAACTTAAACTGTAATAGTATAGTTACAGAATCCAGTACTTTCCAATTTTGCACATTTAGATAAGAGAGATAAAAAATAGTACGATACAATCAAAGTGTATTTAAATGTTTAATCAAGGCACATCAGTAAGCAGTATAAAGTTAAGAAAATAATTGATCCCATAAGGTTAGATTCAGTTTTCTCACAGTACAAAAAGTTCAAGGTATCATGATACAGGCAGGTTTTAGGAGGTGGATACAGAAAGGATTGTGCGCAGTTTTCTGGCATCTTATCGCTAATATTTTATTTAGAAAGTGTCACAAAACACTTAACAAAAATAGTTACATACTTTTTCTACTCAAATAATCAAATGGTGTTTCTAGCCGTTCTGTTCACATCATGGCATATATATAAGTGAAGTCCCAGCTGCAGCTGGCTCTGAATGGCAGATGTCCACAGCGTGGTTATTTATTATCTTGGCATCATCTGTGCTCACCCCTCCCTCCACTGCTAAAAGTGCATGCCATAGTAGATTGTTTTGTGCTACGAAGGACAACCCTCAGCTGGTGCCAAGCGGATTTTTTTTTTCCTTCCATAGTAACTTACCCTGTAAAAGGCACAGTCCTAAAATTGTCCTAAAGAGGTGGAGAAAACAATAAGGCGAACCACTACTCCATATATAACTAGAATGAAGCTATTTAGACAAGACAGGAGAGGCAGAAGAAGTGCAAGGCAGGAGCTTGTGTGTTTGACTTGGGTGCATTAAAGCCCCCGGCTCTTTCCACCCTCCTCATCCCCCTGCCTTTCCACAAAGTCTGCATTTTATGTATTGATTGGATGCCCTTTAGAGATCGAAGGGCTTTTCCCCCTCACACCCCCCACCCTCTCCACCCCCAACCCCCGCTCGGCTCCTGAAGGAGGAGCAGTAAGAGGGGGAGGAGGCAAAGTGGGTGCATTACGAGCTGATTGTGCTCTTGCCCCGACCTCCAACAGCCTGATCCGCCTTTGAAGTTTTCCACCCCTCGACTTGAAGTGAGATCGATTACAGAAGAACAACAGTGACAAAGAATCTGCTGCTTTACGCGCAGCCACTTTCCCACGATCGGGGCAGGCAGCCCGACCGCAGCCCGGGATCGCCGCTTTCCCTCTGCTCCTCCTCAGCGCCATTCAGAGAACCCGCACGGGAAAGCCGGAGGGGGCTGGGGGAGGTGGGGAAGGGGACAAAGATGAATCACATTAAGAGCGAAGGGACCAAGGGGGCGACAAGCACGGTGTCGACCCGTAAGCGGAAACTAGGGGGAAAAAAAAAATCCATGCAGAGTGTTTGGGGGGGGGGGGGCGCATTTAAAGGGCAGATAAATTAAAAGCCACGGGCAAGTGGCAAAGCGAAGCGAGCGCCTCCTCCGCTGTGGCTGTTCGGGGCAGGGGACAGAGCGCTCCTCGGGAGCTGAACACCTCCCCGTGTGGCTCTGCCGCCTAAAAACCGGGAGCGAAGGGGCAGGAGAGCCGAAAGGGTAAACCGGAGATGGTCACACGCCTTACCGGGGCGAGCGGAGCCGGCTCCGTCCAAGCCCAGGGACAGAAGCCCCGTAGCTCGCCTCGGGGACCCCCCTCCCCGCCCCGGGGCCGGCCCGGAGGCACCGAGGGCCGCCCAGCCGCGGGGCAGCGCTGGGGACAGACAGAAGGACACCCGGGACGGCGGGCACCGGGGAAAGGGGGCAGCCGCTTCCCTCCCCCCGAGCTGTTGCTGCAACTCGGTTTGAACCCATGACGCGCCGGCTTTCCAAGAGCAAGAAAAAGCCTTTCACGTGTCACCGGGAATACGGTCTGTTCGTATTAAGAAAAAAAAAAGGGGCGGGGGAGGCTGGGAGGAAAAAGGCAAACGTGGTCTCAGCACGGGGACCCCCAAAGGCGGCGGCCGCGTAGAGGGGGGTCTCCTCCCTCCCCCGCCCCGGCCGGGCTCCTCCTCCCCAGACTGCGCGGCGTCGGGGCGAGCGGCCCGGGGACAGTCAATAGCCACGGTCACAAATTACCGCGGGAAGCGTTAACTGCGCAACAGCTCCTACAGGAGATCGATCGCCCCTTCCCCGCCCCCGCTCGGCTGCGGTCGCGCTGCCACACGCGGTCACGCGAGTGGGACCGTTCCCGGCTCCGCGGAGCGTGACTCAGCGCGGGGGCGGCAGGACCCTGCGGCCTAGGGCGGCCTCCTCTCCAGTCCTGGTCAGTGTCTTTATCAGTGATCTGGATGAGGGCATTTAGCGCACCCTTAGCAAGTTGGGGATGACACTAAGCTGGGTGGAAGCGTGGATCTGCTGGAGGGTAGGGAGGCTCTGCAAAGGGATCTGAACAGGCTGGACCGCTGAGCTGAGACCAATGGCATGAGATTTAACAAGGCCAAATGCAGAGTCTTGCACTTGGGCTAAAACAACGTGGTGCAGCACTACAGGCTTGCAGAAGACTGGCTAGNCTTTCATGTAGTTGCAGAGCAATGAGGTCTCCCCTCAGCCTCCTTTTCTCCAGGCTAAACAACCCCAGCTCTCTCAGCCGCTCCTCGTAAATCTACAGGTTTAATTTGATTCATCAGGTTTAATTTGATAATGTCTCTAAATATTACTAGAAGCAGTAGTTTCATGGTGGTAATTGCATTAGCAAGGTAAATAGGAGTCCATCTTTAAATGTGTGCATTTATATAAGCTTAATTATACTTCCATGGTACATGTGTACACTTGTAGGTCTGTGTATGTGTCACAACAGGCAACCAGGACACACATAGAATTTGTTTTGTTATGCCGGTCTATGATTCATTTTCCCTACAGTGATTTAATTGCAAGTAAGGTATAATATACAACGTGTATTATATACTTATGTTACTGAAGACAGAAATACCATAATTTAAAGTAGTCAGGTTGTAAAGTCAAACATACGATTTGGAAAATACCTAAATTAAGGGTGCCAGCTTAATCAAAATGTGTCTTCCACCTGTGTGGTGGTCTTTTAATTAAACTTGAACATGCTATTTTTTCTACTGCATCCTCTTGCAATGCATAGGATTTTTGTTAAACTCTTAAATAGTTTTTCTGTCCTTAAGCCTGTGGATTTCTGTGTTGGTAACTACATACTATTAAAACGTCACACTGCATACAGAATATCCTCATGACATTTTTCTGTTACTCTTGCATAGTAATATCTTATTGTTAGGTACATATTAGTAAAATTATGCAACATCCTTATGGAATGTGATTGATACTGAACCATCCCAATACCCAATGTGCAGCTACTTCATCTCAGCGCTGAAAATGTGATATGCTCTTTTGATCCTCATCCTCTCCAAATGAAAATTCAGAATATGCTCTCAGTGCCTTTGTGCTGCAGAGATGCAAGAAGTACACCACCATAGTTTAGGAACTGGTATTAAATTACCAGCTCAGGTGCTGCTAGTAGTAGCATCACGATGTCACATTGCTCAGTACAGATTAACCACCCAAGGCAGTTCCTTAGGCAGCCTGAAGCAAGTTTTACAGCCCATCCTGAAGTACTCGCTGCTGTGAGCCTCCTGCCAGGAGAACTTGCACTACCTCACTTAAGGTAGCTCGGATGTCTATGAGAGCTGTGGTCATCATGTAAATGTATGTTTTACCTTCATCCTCAATTCCTTTCATGCATCATTCCTCTCTCTGGCCAATGCAGCTGTTCTACTTGACCAACTCTCCTCTTGCTTCCTCACCTATTTTGCATCTATATTTTCAAAATCACACATACACAAAGATAACAAAAACTTATTTCCTCCTTTTATCAGCAATGGGGTCATTTTAAATCTACAAAGAAAGAACCAGAAAATATAAATGCACCTACTGCCTGCTTTGTATCATTAGATTGACAACTCTGATCTGTTTCCATACATACAGATAAATATACACTTAGCAGTACATACAGTAGTTAAGAAAAACATAGCTGATAAAACCTACTAAAACAATAAAGTTATATTAAAGGCATTCAATGTACAGAACATTTCTACAAGTCTTGAACTTGCTGTCACCACAGTACCATTAGTCTACATCCTTAATGTATGTTCTTTAACATACATCTGTACTCAATGTACCTTGTAATTACCTCATTATGGTTAACTACTGCTGACCCCTGTGTAGAACACGTTAACATACACAGCAACTGAGAAATAGCTAGGGAAAAGCAAGGAGAGATTTTTCAGAACTAACTTCTACATCCTTTTACGTGGTTTGTGCCACAGAGTTACCATTATCATAGACACTTCTTCCATGCTTAAATCATTGCCATTCCGTAAATATTTCTTTAATCAGTAAAGCAAAGAAACAGCTATAACATGACAGGCAAAGCAAGTCAGAAGAACTTATCATAATACAAGGACCAGGTGGTGATCAAGCCTTGTATCTACAATTCAAAATTAAGTCCCTGGAATAATATGTCAGAACTGTGTTTACTTGCTTAAATAGGGCTCTTCACAGCAACATTATAAAAAATAATTAGCAAACTGTGCTTTACCACTGAGAAACTATTTGCTGCTCTTTCCACCCCTTTTCACCTCAAATTCCAGGGCAGCCTTGGGGAAGGATAACCTATTTCTGCCTCAGTTTCTGTATGCTACAGCCACAGCTCCAACTCCTGAGTAAGAGAGCCGGAAACTCAGGTACTGTTACAATGAACTACAATTTTTCTCAGCACATCCCCAGAACTCCTCCAGCCTTTACAGAAAAACACAATTATGCATGCCTGTCTTATATAAATACGGGTTAATCTTCATGCACAAAATTCCTTCATCCCTGCAGCTTTCAGAATTAATTATCCACCTCTCCTTCCTCCAGACACAGTTGAGGCTAGCTGCATTAATTAATTGAGCATCTGTCTTAACTACCGCTATTTCTTTAGCTCCTCTTATCATATACATCCTATTGTTGCATCCCCACTCTTGTGAAGTGCTGAGCAGTAGAATAGGGCAGCTGGAAAGCAAAGCCCTGGTTACCTGGTCCTTAAAAGGGGTGCAGCTGGTGCACCCCTGTGTGACTCTTTCACCAGGAAGCAGGTGGGGAAAAGGGAATGACCAGCCAGGGGAGCTCCTCCTGCAGACCCAGTTTATCCCTCCAAAACCTTAAGAAGGTCTGAAATATTCCAGCCTAGAAGGAAAACCATTAGAGCTGGCAATGCTGCTAATGGTTCTCAGTTGATCAGCTTTCACTCTCTTGGCTCTTGTAATGTCATTGTTTCCCCTTGCTCTCCAGTTGCCAGGGAGATTTCCAAGCCAGACAACACCTGAATTTCTAATGCTAGAAGAAATATATAATTTCGGGTTTTCTTTACGCATCATAAAGAAGCCCCATAGGCCACACGCCACTCAGACAAGCTGCAGTTCTGCCAGCTGGGGAGCAGAGGTGATTTTGGCTCTAATTAGCAGCACCTTGCCCATGGGGAGGCTTCTCTGGCTGCTAACTAGCTCCTGCCCCACTGCACCACCACTACTGGGGGAAAGAGAGAAATGAAGGAACATTCCAACTCGCTGCTCTTGTGGAGACAGATCTTCTTTCTCCTGCTTTCAGCCTTGTGAGAAAAAATTCTTTCTCTGGCTGCCTTTTTCTTTGCTTCCACAAAATGCTACCAACCCAGTTTTGATTCCAATAATGTCCTAGAAAACTGAAGACAAAAGGTCTCTACAGGTATAGCACACAGTTGGCTGGCTGGAAAGATGTGGGAAATAAACCTGTCTCAAATTTAGGAGCTGGGAGCCAGGGCAGCCACCTCTCCAGCCCCATGCTCCTTTTCCAGCAGTCCTCTGGGACCAGGGCCCCAGCATGCTTCCTTGCAAAAGGTATCACTGCAGGTTCAGCTGGAAGAGGGGAAAGGTGTGGGCTGGGCTGGACTGGACTGGCAGCAATCACCAGCAGTTTATACATTAAGGAAAAGCTGTGAGTTCTCTGTTTCCTGCAGAGGGGAAGAGGTGTTATAATAGCAAAGTAGGCTCAAAGAAAAGGCCTTAAAGGACCATATCTAAAACTTCTCTCTTACAACTTTCTCAGAGTCTGACTCCTGATGTTTCATTTGCTGGGAGGAGAGTTAGCAGCTCTGAGTGTAGTGTTTGAAATAAACAATTCAGTATCTGCAGCAGCAGTTCCAAAACCAAAAGTCATGGCCAAGAAGTGGGGTCACAGAAGTTACAAGTGGGGTCACGAGCTTGACAGAAATGAAATTGTTTACAGCAGCATCTGGGGTTGTGAGCCCATCAGAAGGGAAACTGTAATGTTTAGTATTTGCCCATCTCCACTGCTTGTGTATTTTTTCTGAAACTTTAGCTCCTGGAGACTAATGATCTATTTATTTGCAGGGATCAAGGAGAACAAGATTCCTTTCAGTGTTGTGGGAAGAAGCAGCATCAAAAACTGAGAGAAATGTGTCCTAATGACTTAAAAGAAATCCTTTGGGATAGAAAGGTTGTGTTGGGTTTGGTTTTGTTTAATTTTTGTTCAGTACTGACAGCCAGTGCTAAGTGGAAAGGTGTTTCCACCTATATGTGGAAAAACTCCTTCCAGGGCAGAAACCACCTTACACTTTGTAACCTGCTCAGCTTTAGCACCTCTAATATGTTGCTCTGTTCACGTTCAAGATTAAAGCTCAAATGTCCTAATGTGACAACATATCTTTTTTCTTATGGTCAATGATTCACTGCAGAGACAAACCCCTTGAGTACAACAGTCTCAAAGGTGATAGAGCACATATTTCCTGAAGAATGATTCTTCACAGTGCAAATCAAATGAATTTGTCTTTGTTTTTCTTTCTGTTCCAAAGGCAAGGAGACACATTTCTTTACCTGAAGAAGGAGGTGAAGTTTGGAAGAAAGAAGTTAGAGTATTAGTAACGCTGGGATCTGTCTCATCTTAGGCTATAAGTATCTTTATCAAGCTGAACCTCTTTAGCCTTTGGGTTCCTCATGAATGAAATGGGAATAATTTGTGCTTTACCTGATAGCAACACTGAAATAATTAATGTTTGTAAATGCTTTCCAAATCCCATGTGAGAGGTGGAATATCAAAAGAATACAATACATTGATGGTCTCTGGAAGTATAGATGTGCAAAGCAATCTTGTTACTCTACTACTAGCAATTTTTCCTAAGAACTTTAATTAATAAAATACCACCTTTGCAGGAATTTACTGGGGTTGATTGTTAGTTTTTTTACAACTATCTTCCAACTTTTCAAGGGATGCTGTTTGTCTAGTTCTGCCTCAGAGTAAATACTTATGGATCAGTGATGAAATCCTTCAAAGCAGAATTTTTTAATGAAAACAATGAGACAGCATGAGCTATGATAGCATCTCCATATATGTAATGTTTTGTGATGTGTGTCTGTGTGGGTATTTCCTTAGTGTCCAGAATGACTAGCTATTATGCCCAAAATAGCCTTTGTGCTCTACTCGTTTTTTTTCTCAACAGTCACACTGTCTTTGCAGTCAAAATTTCCTAGCCAGTCATGCAATCAAAAATAAATCAACTGTTCACACTGCCAAAGATGGCTTGTACCACAAAGTTTCTTCAGCTTAGTCATTTCTCATGGCTTCCTAAGTACAACTTCATATTGGATGCTTCAGGTGGATGCTTTGGCCATCCCTAAGCCCACGCTTTTCAGTAATCTGACCTGCCTCTTCTGGGAAAACCAACAGAGGAGGTTTGTCTGATTGCCTCTGGGGGTGAAGATGGAGATCTCCTGAAGCTGAGATTCCTCATCACCCATTACTACCTTCCCAGGTGGGCTGCACAAACCTCTCTCTCCATCCCAAACAAGAAACCTACCAAACCCTAAAGTGTCAACTCCTGCTTCTCCATGATGCGAGGGTGATGTTTTGCCTTTGCTTTTTTTCAGCTGCTGGGGCTTGCTTCTCTTATCTGTAAGGCTGGAAAGGCTGCTAGGGAGCCTTCAGCAGAGACACAAGGCATGGTCCAGCCTCTTGAAAACTGTTGATTTCCTTTGGGAAACCAAGGAGGAAACCTGGGTATGTCTTTGAGCACTCAGGGGTTACCTGTGAGTGAGGCAGGCAGCACTGTGCCCACTTGCATAGAGACACCTCCAGGCAGAGTAAAGGGGGATCAGAACTGCTGATAAAACCAACTTTGTTTCTCTGCGCCTTTCTTCTGGTGATAGTAGATGTGTAGGAATTAGTCAGCCAGACATCGAAAGGCTAGAACTGCTGAGCTTTACCAGAGGGAGTTTACACCCCAGTCAGTACAGCCCCCTGCACAAGAAAAGAGCAGTTTTCTAATTATTAGACTTTCCACAAACATTTTTTATTTGCCTTGAAACAAAAAAACATTCCGTTCAAAATCCTGAACGGCTTAGATATATATATATATTTTAAAGAA
>WAAB01001689.1:0-10555 GCA_013389865.1 Piaya cayana
ATGTTCTGTCACTGTCAACCAACGGCTATCAATGAGGTCTCCCCTCAACCTCCTTTTCTGTAGGGTAAACAACCCCAGTTTCCTCAGCTGCTCCTCAAAACCCTTGTTCTCCAGCCCTTTCCCTCTTCTCTTCCCTCTGCTCCATCCCCTCAATGTCCTTCTTGTAGTGACACGGGGGGGTGAGTGGAAGTCACTGCAAATAACGATGGGTGGGAGCATCACTTGCAAACATCTGGTGAGCGTCAGAGGGGCTCTGCAGCCCCTGAGCGTCTCTCCTCTGCCTGGCCTTTAGCTGGCAGCTGGAAATCCTCACCCGGCGCTATCTCTGCCGATCCCATCTCTTAGGCAAAGCAGGGCAGCATCCCTCTGCTTGTCTAACACTGATTCTACCCCGCAGGATTTCTGCGCTACACGAAGTGTCACAGTCCCGACAACGTGATGATGGACTCGCTGGGTACAAGGCCAGGTGTAATAAGGAAGCAGCTGCTTTTTGATTCTGCTCTGGGATCTCTCGTCCTTGCAGAAAGCATTTCTGGGGTTTACTTGACACTCGTTCCCCAAGCAAAAACTGCCGCAGCTGACAGTGAGGAATGAGCGGAGCAGGCACAGTGGAGATAAGGCCCTGCAGTGATAACAGACCCGGGGTTGGTTCTGAACAGCTGCCACGCGAGGCAGCCCCGGGGGCTGATGCTGCTGCCCTGCCCGCCCACAGGCGGGTCCAAACACAACCAAGCAAAACCCAACACACAATCGAATTCCAAATCCAAAACCCAATGTGCAAGCAAAGCCCAAATCCAAAACTCAATGCGCACCCTAACCTCAAATCCAAACTCCAATGCACAACTGAACCCCAAATCCAAAACCCAATGCAAAATCAGAACCCAAATCCAAAACCCAACGTGCAAGCAAAGCCCAAATCCAAAACTCAATGCACACCCTAACCTCAAATCCAAACCCCAACACACAATCAAAGCCCGAATCCAAAACCCAACACACAATTGAACCCCAAATCCATAACCCAATGCACAATCAAACCCCAAATCCAAAACCCATCGCACAACGAAAGCCCAAATCCAAAACCCAATGCACACCTTATCCTCAAATCCAAAACCCAATGTGAAATCAAAACCCAAATCCAAAACCCAATGTGCAAGCAAAGCCCAAATCCAAAACCCATCGCACAACGAAAGTCCAAATCCCAAACTCAATGCATACCCTAACCTCAAATCCAAACCCCAACGCACAATCAAACCTCAAATCCAAACCCAAACATACAATCAAACCCCAAAACCAAATGCACAATCAAACCTCAAATCCAAGCCACAATTCACAACTGAACCCCAAATCCAATACCCAATGCACAATCAAAGCCAAAATCTAAACTTCAATGCACAATCAAACCCCAAATCCAAAACCCAACACACAACCAAACTCCAGGTCCCTGTTTGCCCTGTCATGACGGCACAAGGTGCTAACGTGGGCTGGCTGCTGCCCATCCATGAGCAGATGCACATCCAAGAGATGCATCCTCAACAAGACAAGGAGGAAGAGGCAAAGCTCCCTCCTCTCAGTCTATCTCCTGCCATGCTGATGCAGTCAAACCCCAAACTCTCCCTAACGACATTTGTGGCGTTCGCAAGACTCGCCAGGTTCCATCAGCACTAAAGGAAGCCTGCAAGCCACAGCCTGGCTCCAAAACCCCCAAAGAGGAGCAACTCGTGGCAATCTCGCTCTCTACAGCCCTGCCTGAGCCCGCTGAGCTTCAGTTCAAGTGTTTAAGTACATCACTTCCAAGCTGTGGATGGTCCAAACAGGGCAGATTGTTTAGGACTTGGTATTTTTATTTATTATGATTATTTTTAATGCTGATTTTTATTGTTGCTGCCTGCTGGTCTCTCTTTTTGTGTGTGTGTGTGTAGATCAGAGCAATCAAAGAGGACAAAACCCCAGCTTCCCAAAGCAGGAGAGGCGGCAATCAGAGCTGGTGGAAAGGACACGCCGGGACGTCGATGAAGATTGGAAATAACGTTCACAGAACTGGGACTCAGCAGGCCCAGAGTGCTTTGCTTGGCTGTTTGAACAGTGTGTGCTCCTCTTTCCCTTTGAGTGCAGCAAACAGCTGGTCTCTAAGCAAGGCTACCTGAGGATAATAACGCTGGCGACGATCGCTGCAGTGGCCTCCCTGTGCTTCAACCTTCATTTCTGCTCGCCCGGCCAGTAAAGCCCATGCAGCTGACTCCGTACGCAGGGGATGGTTAACGTTTTGCCTCTGTCTGCTAGTTACCTCCACGCCAAACCTCAGTGATGTTTGAAGGACCTCAAGCACCTCTCCGTCCCCAGATGTGGCTTGTAGCAGGGCTAAAGGCTCTGCGAGGGGCTGGTGGAGGGCTGAACGCAGCCCCCTCGTTGCTCTCCCCTCCTCACTTGGCCAAAAATATTACCCAGAAATGGACAGCGGCTCATTCTGCCACCTAATTTCAAAGGCCGGTGCCTCCAGCTGCCTCTTCAACACACCCTTGTGGAGGAAGGAGGCTTAATTTGGCATTTGTTTAGCAAAACAAAGCATGGGTCCTACAGAAAAAAAAATCCATGAGCAGAATGTCATAACCCTTTAGTGCTCCCCCCCAGCACGGTGCCCACGGGACTGCTACTGCAGCATTACTAAGCATCCTCGCCAGCGCACACAACCCATCCCCAAGGAACAGCGACGGGAAAGCACAAGACATCTTCAGAGAAACGAAGGGGAGAGGCACAAAGAGAAGGGCAGGGGGAAAAACATCTCCAACTAGAAGACTATCTGATTTAAAAAGGAAACTCTCGTGTATTCGCACAAAGAACAAAAGCAACCGTGGCTCCTCAGGCAGACTGGAGGTTTGACATGGAAAATAATCCCACCCTCAGCACAATTCCTCAGGGCTCAGCCTATGGGTCAGGAAAGCTTTTTCTCATTTTGGCTGCCACCGCAACTGCAGAGGAGATTGAGCAGGGTGGGCTACAAAAGCACCTCCTCTCTCTCCCCTCAACCATAGTCCAGGACCTCCTCAGCCACACATCTCCCAGGAGAATAGGCAGGATCTCCTATGGACTATGGTACATCGAGAGGTCTCATGAGCAATAAGCATAGAATCACCAGGTTGGAAAAGACCCACAGGATCATCAAACCCAACCATTCCCATCAATCACTAACCCATGTCTCTCAGCACCTCATCCACCCATCCTTTAAACCCCTCCAGGATGGTGACTCAACTCCCTCCCTGGGCAGCCTCTGCCACTGCCCAATGACCCTTTTTGTGAAAAATTTCTTCCTAATGTCCAGCCTGAACCTCTGCTGGTGGAGCTTGAGGCCATTCCCTCTCATCCTGTCCCCTGTCACTTGGGAGAAGAGCCCAGCTCCCTCCTCTCTACAACCTCCTCTCAGGTAGTTGGAGAGAGCCAAGAGGTCTCCCCTCAGCCTCCTCTTCTCCCTGTAGCCATAATAGCTCCCTCCCAGCCCCAGTTTCCCCCCTCACCCAGCTGTACTCCCCATTTCTCCTCCTCCAGCCCCAGCTGTGGTGGACAGGTCCAATTTCACAGCCGCTCAGCTCCAAATTGGACTTGTGCTTCTCAGCTGTACTCGCGCTCCCACATTTGTTTGCCATCAGCTTCAATTAGGAGAGGTTTTCACTGCCTGACACATCCAACCCTCTGCTCCAGCTCCTCCAAGGCCACCTTCCTCACCCGCTCCACGCTGAGCAGCTTGAAAGCTCGCAGCCACCGCCTTGGACCCGTCTCCTCGTCTCCGGCCCTGCCAGCTAGGAAATGACACAGCGTGAAGGCAAACATCCCCTGCCCCACCGACAGGCACCTCTGCCAGGTCTCTTCCTGCCTGCTCCTGCTGAACCGTGATGCAGAACTGAGCTGGAGAAATCAAAGCTGATTCCAATCTTATTATCCAACATGGCCCTATCAGCTGAGACAGAGACATTTATCACATTAATAGGAATGATAGAAGAAAACTGGGATCCTGTCCAGCAAGAACACTTTATCACATGTTGCACTGTCTTACAAATCCAATTATCACCAGCCGAAGGTCTTAACGGCCCTCCAAGAGTGGCTCTGGAAATCTTAAAAGACTATAAAAGCACTTGTCCAGAGCCTGCAGCATCGCCTTTGCCAGGGCGCAGGATGAAGCAGCGTCACGTGCTTTTCAGCAGACTGTAGCGGCTTCATCCCTTAAAAGAGAAGTTCATACAAAGGGGACAGTTGTCACTAAGAAGTCTCCCACCACGGCAGGGGCGAATGAAGGAGAAAGTCAGGCGCCCACCACCGGAGCAGGAACGCAAGCGATGCTCTACCTGCCAAGCTCCATCCCAGCCGCATCTTCTCAGGGACGTGGTTTAGTGGTTGATAGGAATGGTTGGATTCAATGATCCCAGAGGTCTTTTCCAACCTAGATTCTCTGCCTCGGGGTGCTGCTCAAAACCTGGGGACTTGTCCATGCAAACCACAAGGTGCCACCCAGAGGAGAAGCATCAGGAGCCTGCTCCTTTCTCCCTGGATTCCCAGACCGAGAGCAGTGCCAGGACCAGACTGCTACAGGCACGATCTCAAACGACTTTGCTGCTCTCTCAGCCTCCTTGCCTGTCTTGCTATGAAAAACCTCGAACGAAGCTTTTCTGAGTTCTCACTGAATGAATAACAGTCAACCTAACATCAATCCCTTTAGTTTCCTTCAGCCATCACTTATTAAGGTTTCATTCCAGCTTGATCCAAAATGATTTTTCCCATTTTCAATATTGCAAGCGAAGCAAAAAGCTAAAAAAAAAAAAAAAAAAAAATTGTGCTTTTTTTAACCCCCTGTTGCTCTAACGATTGTACCTTAAATAATTTATCCACTCCTTTTCTATACTCCCGCCCTTCACTCACCATTACCTCAGCGTGCTTCAGCATTTCTCCTTCTGCCCCACTTCAGCTACCGCTCGTGGTCAAAAACAATAACCAGGGGAATTCATCACAGCGGGACAGGCTTTTCATTTCCTTCTACTCCACTGAGCATCTACAAACAACAGCTTCTTATTTTTACCGTCTCCCGCCCCGTGCAGTCATTCTCCTATTCCCCCCGGGCCCACGTGGCACGGAGACACCTCCAAAAGCCACCGTGAGTTAAGAGCATCTGGACACCGTTTCTGCCTCGTCCTCGAAAGCCTCCTCGGGACTTCAGCGGGATGCTGAGACCAAGCGAGCGTGATGACAGGAGCGGGAAAGACAAGGTGCAGGGCAGTGGAAAATCCCAGCCGTTGCCTTCAGCCACGTGAGGATGCACTGCTGGCTTCCCGGCAGCCGAGGGGAACAAATTCTCCTCTTGTTTGCGCTTTGCTAATGCAGGGTTGGCACGGCTACAATAGGGGAGTGTTGGCTTCATTTCGCACCGGCTTTTCTGACGGGTGCAGGGAGTTCAGAGAAGGTTGGGAGGCACCTTGACCAACCTCATGGGGATGGTCTGGGTGAGAAGAAGCAGCACACGTGTCCCCCTCATCTGCTGTAAGCATTGAGAGGACCTAACAGCTCTGCTGATGGCTGTTCTTCATGCTGTTACCGTCCATAGAGATATATTGATGGGATAAAGCCAGAACACACAGCCCAATCTTGTTGGAACAGGGATAGAGGAGATGCAGGTTGGACAGGACTAAAGCATCACTTGGAAATTCCCATAGAATCATAGAATCACCAGGTTGGGAAAGACCCACTGGATCATCAGGTCTGACCATTCCCATCAATCACTAACCCATGTCCCCCAGCACCTCATCCACCCATCCCTTAAACCCCTCCAGGGAAGGTGAATCAACCCCCTCCCTGGNGTTCCATCACCAGAGCATGAGACGGGGCCCACGGCAAGGGATGTATTCCAGCCTTGAGACAGCACAGCCTTAATCAGATCCAAAGTTCACGGACACAGAGGCTTTCCTGGACAGTTATTCACGGTCTTACACAAGCACAGCAGGTCCCTATAATCTGGATTATTCCTGCCCGCGGGAAACCCTCTCTCCAGGCACAAAGCTGCTCTCCAGCCAGCTTAACCCATCTGAAATGTGCAAAGGGAGAGCAGCTGCTGCCTCACATAATCTCCGGCAGCGCCGCGATGAACTAACGCACCCCCCAACCCATTGAGCCGACGCAGGAATCCATCTCCTGAATCACAGCCCACGATTCCATGTATCACCCCTAAAGAAAGCAACAACCAAATTACCCGGGTCCTTTCTAGGGTCCCACCTTATGTGGCCGCGGCACAAGGGAGAGCAACACGCCTATCTGCACCTGGAGGGCATTACCGCTGCCGGGAAGCAAGAGGTCTCCAGTGCGCTGCTCGTAGATATTTAAAGTGATTTAATGCTTGTCATTCATTATTAATCACGGTTATTAGAAGGATGCCCACGAACACATGGAAAACGAGCTCTTGCGAGGCGAGACGCTGTGCAAACACCGAGCAGAATAGAAAAGGTCCCTTCTAGGAAAAGCCCCACCGGGATAAAACAGCAGCACTTGCGGGAAGAGTTTGGATTTTGGGTGCAGGGTAAGGAGAGAGACAAACACAAATTTCAGACAAGCTTTTCCAGCTGTTAATCCCGGTGAGTTTTACAGCTGCGTAGTCCCAGCAAGACTTGTATTCTGCTCTGCTTATTCACATTGAGGTGACCTGGGAGCTCCTATGAGGGACACGAACTCCCCTGTACAGGCTGAGATTAAAAAAAAGATGCTCCCTGCCTCCAGCTATCACCCTTCAGAAGACTCCTGGCAGGTAGAAATCGAGTGAATTCACAAGGCAGTGGGAAAAAAAAAAAAAAAGAAAAACAAATTTGCAGAGCAACATGGATGTTCAGGGCAATAAACAGAGGGTTTAATAAGCGCTGTAATGGAAATTTATGTCAGGGTCTACAAAATGTTATAGATGGTGGCTTATGCAGCCCTTGTATTAAAACCAAAGTAAATTATATTATCCTAAAACAATAGGTTAAATTATAAAGCATAAAACGAAATGGAACATCCCCGGCTCTTTCGCCGGCGGCACGGGCACGACCCAGCGCTGCACCCCCGGCCCCAGCAGCCCCGCCTGGGTCCTGCCCCTTATAAATCACTTTGTTGCCTTCATTCAATTAAAACCAAAAGAAGCTCTCGCGGCTGCGACAACAGCAAGGACCCTCCCTGCCTGCACGCAGGAAAGAGACGGATAACAGCGAGGTGCAATCGGATGCCCGGGCAGATGGAAGGAGAGAAAGCAGGAGATGAGTCATAGAATCACAGAATCATCAGGTTGGAAGAGACCCACCGGATCATCGAGNAACCTGGGGATTTTCAAAAGTGCAGCTTTAATCTTTTTCAGAAATGACAGGGATTTAGCAAAGCCGAGATGCACACCGAGCATCCTGGAGGCACAGGCTGCTCTTAACACAAGTACCTCGTCCTACAGCAGGGTCGGTGCCCGTGCCGAGAGCGCGAGGGTCTCTTCGATCTCCAGCCCAATTTCTCCACCTCGGGAGGGCTTCGGGTGGGGTGAGAAATGGAACGAAGCTGATGCTATTGCGCTTCCCCACTTTTCACCACTTCCCCAGGAGACCACTCAGTTGTCTCGCAGTAAAACATCACCCGCACCCTTCGTTTTTCACAGCCACGTGGGAAAAGAGGAGCAAAATCCCAAAGCTCAGCCACCGTGCGTTTTTCAGCCTCCTGAGGTTTTGCTTAGCTTCAGGGATGGCAGAAGGTGTTAGGGCTGGTTGTTCGATGCAGTTTGTTTTCAGCCTATAAAAGCACTTACAAGGTGGATTTTCTTCCATTTCACAGAGCCTTGCACAACGATGCTGAAAGCTCTGGTAAGAGGAGCTGTCAGGGTGCATTATCCAATCCAGAGGGGCTGATGCCACTGGAGAAAGGAGAGTTGAAACTACGTGCGAGAACGGGGAGAGATGCTTGCCGAGCGAGAGGTGCATTAAAAGAGAGAACACCGCAATCGAGGATTTTAAAATCCATTTGGAGATTTGCTACTTGGTTCTGGATGGACTTAGACAACGCCAACCCGGTGCTTTAGCAGGCAGGGCGCTGGACTTTCTATCTAATCATTGTCTGGTGGCATCGCCTTCGAAAAAAGTGGGATTTGTCTTTCCAACTGAGATTTCTAACATCATATTGTTTACATCGATAGCAGTGATATCAGGTCCTCCTGTACCGTGAGTCCTACTGATTCTCTTGAACATCTGACCCAGGTTGGGATGAGCTGCCTCCTGGCCATGCTCCCTGCTGGTCCATGATGGGGCTTAGAGGACCATCTCATACACCAGTGACCCACATTTACAGCTCGGCATTTTGATTAAATCTCACCTGAGACCAAAACCATAGAATCACAGAATGGTTTGGGTTGGAAGGGACCTCAAAGCCCATCCAGTCCCACCCCTGCCATGGGCAGGGACACCTCCCACTGGATCAGGGGCTCCAAGCCCCATCCAACCTGGCCTTGAACCCCTCCAGGGATGGGGCAGCCACCCCTGCTCTGGGCAACCTGGGCCAGGGCCTCCCCACTTTTAAACCAAAACATTTCTTCCTAAGATCTCATCTCAATTTCCCCTCTTTCAGCTGAAAACCATTCCCCCTCATCCTATCCCTGCACTCCTTGATCAAGAGCCCCTCCCCAGCTTTCCTGGATCCCCCTTCAGTGCTGGAAGCTGCTCTAAGGTCTCCTCAGAGCCTTCTCTTCTCCAGGCTGAACAACCCCAACTCTCTCAGCCTGTCCTCGTACTGGAGGTTCTCCCGCCCTTGGATCATCTCCATGCCCTCCTCTGGACCCGTTCCAACAGCTCCATGTCCTCCCTGTGCTGAGGGCTCCAGAAAGAGCAGTGGTTAAACGTCTCCTTTGGGTGGTGTTTGCATGTTGAGTCGGGGCTGAGGCTGCTCTTGCCTCCCTGGGCGAGGGGAGCAAGTCGAGACCCCAAGGTTTCCACAGCTGCTTTGTGACCCTGCGGACACGATGCAGCTCACTGCTGGTCAGCACATTTCGTAATATCACAGATCTGAGCAGCTCGGAACACTGTTTTGCTCCCGACGCAAGGGGAAAGCTTAAAATTATGCAAGCAGGGCACAAACTCAAAGGCTTTTCAGCGAGCAAACGCAGCCCTTCTTGGCAAATACCACCCAAAGGAGCCATTTACCTGCTGCTTCTCCATCCATCCGTGCAGCAGGACTTCCTAAGAGGCTGCAGGAAGAGGAAAATCTCTTTGACAAGAAGAAAGGTGATATTATTGGCGTTAGCGAGTGATCGGAATGACTGGCCTGTCAAAGTCTTCGCTATAATCCATTTAATTTCCTTCTTCTAGAGCTGTTGATCCCTTAGACCCATTGGATACATATGGATCGCCACCGACGCAAGCTGTGCCGTTGCCAGCAGGCAGAGACCATCCCAAGCAACTAGAGCCCAGGATGGATTTCTACACAAGCACCGTGCCACGATCGAGGTGGCGGAAGATAAACAGCTCAGTCCTGAGGAGCTTGATTTGGGGAGATAATAAATTAGAGCTCACGGGCAGGCAGCATTGAAACATCGGGATCTAAAGACCGTCAACGGCGACCGCCTAACAGAGGAGGATTCATCTCCTCCGTGCGGGCTCACTGGACTCGGCTGAGCATCCTTCATCCTAAAACACCGCGGACCTGAGTCCGGGGGCCAGCGTTATGCCGGCTGTGTAAACACGTTAAGGAAGCAAAGAGTTACACGCCGAGATGCCGAGCGTCGCAATCACGTCCAACCTATTTAGCAAATAACGTGGAAAGAAGACATGATGGATCAAGGCGAAATTAATGACTGAACTGGTGCTCGGTGATTATCAAGAAACTAGTGATGAGGACCTGATTACATTCACGGCGGATAATAAAGGCTTGCCCCAATCAGTAATATATATACTCAGCGCTTCAAAAGGACTCATTTCCAATGCCGAGGAAAATTATGGGAGAAATTGGCTGGAAGGGAAAATGTCAACAGAGAAATGTGGGCTCATAACACAAAACTTATTAGGGAGCCAAAAAGTCAGGACTCGACAATCCAAAAAAAGACAATTTTGGCTAAAAGCCCTATTCTTATTGCTAAAGCGGCAATCAAGCATAACGCAAAAATAAAAAGGAGAAATAGACAGCAATCAATGCACATTAGGAGTTATGAAGCGCATTGATAAGGAAAGCTAAAAACACCACGAGGGAGGCAATTGCTGGCTGGCAGAACCACAGGGGTGGTTTTAACAGCGCCAGACCCAGCCTAGCCCAGGGCAAAGCTGCATCTCAGCCCAGCCGAGCGCTAGGCGGCGGGTTTCTCTCTGCTAAAAGGCATTTCTAGAAATGAATCAGCTTCAGTTCTGCCGCAGACCCTCTGCAGCTCTGCTCCCACATGAGCAATGGGTACGAGCACAGCTCCTGTCCCCACGGTTGGAGTGTTCTCTGTGCAAAGCGATGGGTTCCCACCACCACCACCACGGCAGCCGCGTCCACCTGGAACAGGTCCCTGGTCCACCAGGGCCAGGGAGGTTAATCTCCCTCTGGACTC
>WAAB01001689.1:10596-21586 GCA_013389865.1 Piaya cayana
TGGAATAGGCTGCCCAGGGAGGTGGTTGATTCGCCTTCCCTGGAGGTGTTTAAGTTACGAGTGGACGAGGTCCTGAGGGACATGGGTTAGTGTTTTGTGGGAGTGGTTGGACTCGATGATACAATGGGTCTCTTCCAACCCGGTGATTCTGTGGTTCTGTGATTCTGTGATTCTGTGATTCTGTGAAGTGCAGGAACTTCATCAAATGGAGCCAAATCACCGCCACGTCAAACAAACTCAGTCGTCCCCAACGGTGTGGGCCCAAACCCTCCAATTTTGACACAAAACTTGAGTCCAGAACCTCCTTTTCTTGTGCAAGGAGTCAATTAATTACTAACCAGCAGCAGGATGCAACGCACCTTGGCTGATGCAAATGCCACGGTGGGTAACGGCTTTAAATTGAAAGAAGGGAGATGGAGATGAGATCTTAGGTTGCCCAGAGCAGGGGTGGCTGCCTCATCCCTGAAGGGGTTCAAGGCCAGGTTGGATGGGGCTTGGAGCCCCTAATCTGATGGGAGTTGTCCTTACCCATAGCAGGAGGTGGGACTGGATGAGCTTTGAGGTCCCTTCCAACCCAAATTATTTTACAATTCTACGAATAATGGGGAAGAAGGTGCTGCCCAGCCCATTTTGTTTCAGGAACCGCAGATCCCGACTAATTTCTTAGCTCAGGTAATTACAGTCGACCCCCCCAGATGCTCACGCAGAGGAGAGCACCTTCTTTCCGCCTGTCCCTGAGCGGCTGAGCTGGAAACGCTGTGCACCGACAAACAGATGTGCCAGGCATCGATATTATTGTAACGTCGTTCAAACAATTTGTATCCCCAGAACGGTGGTAAAGAGATATTGTATGGCAAATAAATTAAAGCGTTTGTCCATGAAGCCAATAACAGAGACACGGGGAAAGAATCACAGACGTCGGAGGAGCGAGAGGGTTTTAAATGAGATTAAAGAAAGATGGAAAGTCAACGGGCAAAAAAGGGAATGCTAAAAAAAAAAAAAATATTAAAGCAGCGGCGAGGACGGGCTTTCTGGGATTTGTGGACGCGGCTCAAACAAAAGAGCAGCCCATTTGCGCCAGCCTCAGAAAAAGCGATTGGAGGTGAGAGGTTAAACCCCTATAAACACCTGAAGAAACAATAACAGCGGAAAATAGAAAACCAGGGGAGGAGAGGAGGGAGGGGAGCTGCTCTGCTGGCTCTCCTTGCACCTCCCTGCCCAGCCGGAGCAGGACGCACAGGTAGATTGATCGCTCGCACGACTGCTGCTATTTGCTCCCGAGTCCCTGGGATGGCTTCAAACCCATTTTTATTAAGCCAGATGGAGAGAGGGGGAAGGGAAAGAGGAGGGGGGGGGGGGGAGGGAGATCCATCTACATGCCAGGTGCCAACAAGGGGGAAGGAAGAGAAAAAGAGAAATCAAGCGTGGAAAATAAAAGAAAATGTAGTCGGAGATATAAAGCCTGTCAAATTGGCTGCAAACAGTAACAAAAGCAAAGGAGAGATAGTTTTCTCTTTAACAAATGCTTTGATCAGCTGTAGTTGATATAATTACTATATAAAGCTACAGCAAGACAGAAATAAGATACATTTATCTTTGCAGAGCAAAGAGAACCTTTCTGATCGTTTCCTCTCCTCCCCAAGCTACGACAAACAGGCTCCAGGCTGGAAGGTCACACAGCTGAGGGTCTGGTGGGTCGTCTCTGCAGGGATGCGGTACCAAGCCTGGCACCTCGGGCTTTGCCTTTGTGTCCCTGGGAGCCACCACGGCCCCTGCAGAACATGCCAAGCAACGGGCTGGCATGATGGGTGATGATTTGGGCATGTAGCCAAGGGAAAGGAGGTCTTCATAACACACCGGGATTGAGTGTTCCTCCCTCTGCTGAGGATAAGTTCAGGTGAAGGGGAGAAACATCCCAGCTATAAACTCTGGATGATGAGAAGCAGACACCCATAGAAATCGTAGAATGATAGAATGGTTTGGGTTGGAAGGGACCTTAAAGATCATCCAGTCCCACCCCTGCCATCAGCAGGGACACCTCCCACTGGATCAGGGGCTCCAAGCCCCATCCAANAATCCTCACATGGGAGGTGTTCCAGCTCTCACACCATCTTCGTAGCCTCCTCTGGACCCATTCCAATAGCTCCATCTCCTCCTTATGTTGAGGATTCTAGAACTGGCTACGATGCTCCAGATGAGGTCTCACAAGAGAGGAATAGAGGGATGAGATAGGGAAGGGCTTGGGGTGAGCAGCACTGCATGAACCCAGCAGCCGGGATCAACCAGAACCCAACCTCACCATCACCTTGTTTGGCACACAGAGGAGGACAGCAAGCGAGGAGATTTCCATCGCAATTCCAGACCCCCCCCAACTTGCTGCTGCAACCGCTCCCCAGCTCCAACAACACGTGCTTCGCCTCCTTTCTCCTGCTACAATGACCTTCACCACGTCCCTCTCACTCGCAACTGCTTCATCCCAGCAGTTGGAGGAGACTCCCAGCGCAGAGAAACATTTTCCTGCCCCAGGTAGTGAGGGGAAGCAGGACCCACCCCAAACATTCTTGTTTTCAGGTCACACCACACCAAGAGGTCTGATTCTGTAGCTTCCAAACACCACATTTGCATTTCAATCGCTCTTATTTATTTCCATCTAGCCAGGTATCGTGTCGGTTTGGGTTATTTTAAGCCACAACAAGCTATTGCTATGAAATATTTCCCTTTTGACAAACTGGCGTTGCTCAATGGAAATACAATTGAGCCGGAAAAACCCCGTCAAACCCCAGCAGCTCTCGCTGCAACCGCTACCATGCACCGAGGCTGTTCCAGACGCAGCCCTGCGATGCCCCCGGGGTCTCAGCGCGTGGCACGGGGGGATCGGAGCGATGCCAAAGGGCTACAGGGCGACGCGGTGCCGGATCGACCGGGTACCAACGTGAGCGCTTGGTGGGAGCACAGACGGTGCAAGCGGGCGCGTGCATCGTGCAAGCCGAGTGATGCAGCAGAAAACGGTGCCCGAGGGAAGCGAGCGGGCAGGCAGCGGGACCTACAGCCCGGTTAAAAGCTCAGCAAGATGCATCGTGTCTGGAGCAGGACAACCGAGACGTGCCTGTAGGGATGGCAAAGCACACAGGTCACCGGGGACACGGCGGTCACCAGGGACTGGGGGGTCACCAGGTTACAGGCGGGGTCTCCGTGCCTGTCTCGCACCAGCACAAGGGATAAAATCACGAGGAGCACACGCGTGTCTCAGCCCGCACGCAGCCTGCCTTGTTAGGGGCTCCTCTCTCATACTCCATGCAAAGCCCTGATTTATTTAGACTGGAACAATTTGTTGGTGGCTGTAATTTTAACTACCTCCGTCCTGAGGAGCCAATCAGGGACTGCGCTCGTCGAGGCTTTTACGAGTTCCCATAAAAGCAGCAAAATGAAAACTCAGGGGCCCTTAAAATATACTCCACGGGTTTGTGCAGTGCAATTGGAGGCTTTTATGACTCCTGTCAGGGCTTTTATGACCCTGTAAAATTGTGCAGCAGCCTAGCCTGTGATGAAAAGTGGCCTCAAATGTCTTAAAAGCCTAAATGGTCCTGTACGTTTACAAGACCTGTTGGTACGACGCAGGGAAGCCCCGGGGGGACGTCGCCCCGGCTCGTGCTGGGTGCTGACGAGGAGGGCGCGGGACGAGAGGCAGCACCGCAGAGGCCTGTCATCTCCCTTGAAAAGTCCGAAAACACTAAAATACTGGGGAAAAAATAAGCAGCTGTCCTCCCACCTAGGGCAGGGCACGGGCCACGGGAGACGCGCTGCCGAGCAATGAGCTCCCGGGCTCCACGCGACGCGATTTGCAAGCAGGCAGGATGCGAACCCAGCTAATCTCCAGAATGAGTGAGTTTGATGGCATCGCACTCTCATTTCCCAACACAAACAGCACTTGATTTAACAGAAGCAGCGGGGTTTTGTCTCTCCCCGCTTAAATGAAGCCAAGACTGGAAGATTAGGGATGCTGCAGGAAAGCAGAAAGAAAACCCATCAGGCAGGCAGTGACAAAGGAGCATTAATAAACTGTACAAGGCACAGCCTGGAGAAGAGGAGGCTGAGGGGAGAGCTCATTGCTCTCTGCAACTACCTGAAAGGAGGTTGTGGAGAGGAGGGAGCTGGGCTCTTCTCACAAGGGACAGGGGACAGGACGAGAGGGAATGGCCTCAAGCTCCACCAGGGGAGGTTCAGGCTGGACATTAGGAAAAATTTTTCATGGAAAGGGTCACTGGGCAGTGTCAGAGGNTGCCCGAGAACCCTTTCAGAGAAGAAACTCTTCCTGATATCCAAGCTAAACCTCCCCTGGTGCAACTTGAGGCCGTTCCTTCTCATCCTATCACTTGTTACTTGGGTGAAGAGACCAGCACCCACCTCATTACAACCTCCTTTCGGGAGCTGCAGAGAGTGATGAGGTCTCTCCTCAGCCTCCTCCTCTCCAGACTAAACAACCCCAGGGCCCTCTGCTGCCTCTCATAAGGCTTCTTCTCCAGCTCCTTCCTCTTTTCTGGATGCGCTCCAGCCCCTCAATGTCCTTGTTGGAGTGAGGGGCCCAAAACTGAACCCAGGATTTAAGGACTGGCCTCACCAGCACTGATTACAGGGAAAGGATGATTTCCCAACTCCTGCTGGCCACCCCATGACTGATCCAAGCCAAGATGCCATTGGCCTTCTTGGCCACCTGGGCCACTGCTGGCTCATGTTCAGCTGCAGTCAACCAGCATCCCCAGGTCCTTTTCCACCAGGCAGCTTTCCACTCTTCCTCAAGCCTGGAGCGTTGCGTGGGGGTTTTGAGACCCAAGTGGAGGACCTAACCCTTGGTTCAGATGGCAGAAATCAGCTCCTGAATAACATCACTGAAAAAAAAAAACCCAAAAAAACAAAACCAGCTTCTCATGGATACTTCTGAACACGTCGTTGCCGCCTTCCTCCACCGCTTCAGCCGCTCTGCAGCTCTCGCCCGCCGAGGAAAGACGCGGAGGTATTAATTCCACTAAACAAGGGTCACAGTGAAAATGCCAACAGCTCGGTAACGCGCCAGCCTTGCCAAAACCGCCGCAATCCATCTGCAAGCGCTCCTCGGCGATTCTGCACATCCAGCAAAAAAAACCCCAAATCCCGTGGCAAAGCTTGCGTTTAGCGTGCAAGTTATTGGCTATTAACATTCATAGCCAACACATGCAAAATCAGGGTAAAGAAGAGAACTTGTCTTTATTTTCCCTTCCTTCCTCTCACCCCCCCTCCCCTTATTTTTTTCTTTTTTTTAAGGAACAGAGCATGGATGTGGAAAATAGCCTATTGAGCCCACTTCCCCGCCTCAGAGGAGCTGCAAATGTGATCCTTTGCTAGCTCAGACAAAATCTGCCATGCTACATTAGGCTTGATAGCAAATTTGCTCCTTGCAAGCTTTTATCAAAACTGTATATCTAAAAATCTTAATAATACGGAGCTGCTGGTTGGCCTTCCCGGCTGCCTTCTCCCACCCCTCCGTGTCCCTCTCCCCGCCAGGCGCGCAGGGCTCTGCTCGGAACCAATTCCCAATTTGAAGCTCAGCATTTTTGGCCGAGCAAGGAAGCAAAGCGTGCTGGGGAGGAGGGAGAAATCAGCCCGATCTCGACGGCTGAAAATTTATTCCGGTGCAGAGACGACCGAACAAGGTTCCGTACGCTTCTTCCGTCCCACTCGTGACCTATTTCCAAGACTTACAAGTTCATTTCGGAATGAACAAGCCATCCACAGCGAGTGGAACGAATGGAACACGGCCTCCAAGAGCTCTGCAGCCAGGCCCCCGGTGTCTGGGAAGGTGCAAATGACAGTCAAAGGTGGTTTTTTTTACCTGAAATTGTTTATAGTGAAAGTCCTTCTCCTCAGTTTCTGTTTGATGTTTAACAAAGGCTCCGCATATGCCGGGCCCCCAGTCTCACGGGGCTGCTGTAATAGCCGGTCCCTGCTACCCAGCCACCTATTTTAATGAAATTGATAGAAATTTAATATCTCTGAGACCTCTTTCCTTCTGTCAAATTGGGTAGAGACTGGCCAAAGGGCTCAAAAGCTACGGAGGGGAAGGAGCGGGTAAGGCAGCCAGACAGGGACTGCGTGACTGCAGAGTCTCCTCTCTGGAAGGATCCAAACTAAAAATCAATATCTTTTGCTTTTGTCTCCACGGTTTTGTATTTCTTTTTTTCCTTTTTTATTTTTTTTTATGTTGTTTTGAGTTCGTTGTGGGTTTTATTGAGGGTGGTTTTTTTTTATAGAGCAAGATTTCCCCTTTTTTAAAAAAAGAAAGATGCTCCTGTGGAATGTTTTCTATACTAAACGTGACGGAAAGCTTTCAGGCCTCATCGCTCGGGGCTGCAGTACAGGCTTTGGAAAGGGGATGTCATCACTTGCTCGTCTCCTTTCTCAATGCTCAATTCCTCGGGTTTTCCCCGAGTCCCGTGCCCCAAACATCTGAAAATACGAGAGATGATGGAAAAGAGGAGGATAAAGCCTCTACGCATCGGTCCAGTTGGAATACCAACTCCATGAGTTCACGGAAGACCAACTCCATTAGTTTATGGAGAAAATGACACTTCACCACCCCAAACCTCTCTGCAAAACACCAGCATCTTCAGTGGAGAAGCTCATTCAGCCTCAAAACCGAGAGAAAACATGAACAACTTTGGCGAAGCCATTTGAACCGCTGATCCAAATCCATCCCTAACCACGGGTGCTGCATCTCGAGTCAGATGCACCAGTTTTTGGATTCTGGAGTGGATTTTATCAGCCAGCAACAGCCTGATCCGGCTGGAGCTGAGGGGTTTCCTTGAGTTATATTAGAGGGATTATCTCTGTGCCCTGGCTCGGGAAGCAGGGGAGTCTTAACTCCGTTACCAGAGTCGATAGAGCAGATGGACGCGAAGCTTTCTAGGAAAATGGACCCTCTGCCGATGCGCGTGGTCTAAGCAGGGCAAATAGGAAAGGAGCCATCTGAGATGGCAGCGAGGGGCCGCCGAAACGCAGAGAACTCCACTTAATTCCTAATGGAAGTTTGTTCAAGCTTTAGCAAAGGACAAAGCCTTCGCCTCTGCGAGGAGCACGGCGCCCTTGCCAAGTCCAACAAGATCTGGATGTTGTAGCTTGCCCAGTTCCAGCAGGCCAAATCCTCCAATAATACTTAAAGATATTCTCTGAGCCCGCTGGGCTCTGAACAGGGAAAGCTGCCGTCGGAGCCCGCTAATGCCTCCTTATCCGAGGGGCAACCACCGCTTTGGCAGGCTCGCCTGGAATTAAGCTTTCAAAGGGTGGTTAATGAGATTCCTTCCTCTCCTTTCAGCCCCTCCAGAAATGTCTGGTTCAGGGTGAGACCTTGTGGGCTGGAGCTTTTCTTTCGGTTGTCCTTACGGTTCTGAGGAGGGAGAGGTCCCGAGGGTCTCTTTATTCTGCCACAGCGTTTCTTTCAGGCATCCAAAAAGCCCGAATCCACCCACGCTGACGTCCTCCTCGCCACCGAAACGGCGACGCTGCCAGGATCTCCATTCGCTTCTCGTATCAGTAACTAAGCATGAGGCCGTCTAGTCTCTCCCAGATAAGTCACTGAGATGATAATTTGTGCCACATTAACGATCTTACTCCTCCGCTGACTGATTTGTTACCAGGCGGGATCCTCTGTTATTTCCATTAGGAATGGAAAGCGATGACAGAAACACTTATTTCTTCGGCTTAATCTTGCTTTTTGTCATCTTTTAAAGGAAACAAAGGGACGATTTGCAAACACGCTGCACCAGCGTGAGGAAAAAGCAAGGTGTGCACCTAGAGGAGGCAGTTCCCGAACTCCATAGGGAAAACGGCTCATCCTAAAATATATTTTCCTATAGCCTCCCTCCTGGCTACTTCAGCTGGTTGTCCCCTTGCACTCTGCCCCTGCTCTGGTCTCCATCCCCCTGCCTCGCACAGCGAACTGCATCCCCAATGAGGCTTCGGTCACAGCCACGCTCCTCCAGCAGCGCCGATTTCCTCAAGCGCGGCAACCAGATAAGAACCTTTATCAGCCGCTTCTGTTCTGCAACAGGGAGAACACGGGGTGAAATTCAAAGAGGCTGGAGTCGGACTTCATAAAAAGGGGCTGATTACCCACTTCACGAACCGGAGCGAACCGCAGCAGCTCCCTGCGCCTCTCTGCTCTCCCTGGGTCAGCTCAGAAGAGGGATGCTCAAAGAAGGAGAGCACACCCCTGCTCCTTTCTCCTCCTTTCCCAGCCAAGAAACAGCTTTATTAGGGCTGCAGCGGCTCTCCAGCCCCGTGGCTCCCTGCCCAGACATCCTAGGCAGGAGGTGTCATGCAGGCATCTCTGTATTTCAACCTTTCCGAAGCAGAAATCCATCGGAGAAGGGAAATCCTCAGGAGGTTGAGATGCCTCTTGCCTGCGCGGCGAGCATCTCCCCGGGGAGCTATTTCCTCGCCTTGCTGCTCTGTTCTGCGCGTGTCACAGGGAGCAGAGGACGTGGTGTGGCACAGACCCGCGTGTCACGTCCGAGGCTCGCTTAAAAATGAACGGTCTCTTCTATTTCCCCTGAGGAGAATGGAGCGCCCGCCCGCCCAGACACACACAAAATCGATACGTCGTTGGGGCCGAGGGAACAGCTCTTTTAATTACAACTCTCTCCTGAGCTGGACACGAGGCAGGGTTTGCAGGCTGGCAACCAGGTGGACGCAGCAGCTCCACGGGGAAGGACAGGGTGATGCTGGAGGCGAGGAGGGGGAAATCAACCGTTTCTCACAGTTGTCACCCAGTCCCACCTAGGAACTGCCCAGAAATGATCTTGCTTGGTTGCCAAGCGGCCGGCCAGCGCCGACAGTGCCTCTCCTCACCCTGGCGTGAACCTCTAACCAGACAGCAACACGCCTGCTATTTATCATGAAGGGACTTAATCCAAAGAACCTTTTGCTGCTGCCTTTATCCATCGCGTTTATCTGCTGATCTCTCCCATCTCATCTCGCATTCAGCGCAGCCTTCCCTGAGCTGCAGCTGGTTTGTGAGCAGGAGGCATAAATCCTGATTTAATACCTGGGAACGAGGGGCAGCGCCCTTTGCCGGGGAGATGCAGCGGGGGCGATTCCTTTCCAAGGGGCGCTGGGAGGCTGCTGGTCCCACCAGGCTTCTCCGAGCAAACGAGCAGCCTGAGCTGCTTGATCCCCCAAAAAGCATCAGCAGAAGAAAGGGAAGGTCTTTGCCCTGCGTCTCTCCTCGATTCAGCGGCTCCCCCACCCCTCCCGCCTGCACATGCTCCTTCTTTAACTCTGTTTCCAAGTGCTGAGTTACTATCAAGGAAGGTTTAATAGGGTCCTGGATTTTAAAGCCACTGGCAACACAGTCTGGGCCTTTTATGGTTAGTAATGAATAAAAGAACCCAAATCACCTTTCTCTGCTTTTTTTTTTTTTTCCTCATCTCTCTCAACAGTCTCTGCCTACAAATTAAAGGCATTGTGCTCCTCTCTCTGTCTCACTCCTTTTGTCTACCTCTAACACCATCCTAAGCCCACGCGGCACAGGTCCAAGACCTGCTGTGCCCTGCTTCCCTTACCCCTTTCTTTATTTTTACGTTGCAATATATACTCTTCCCCACTCTCCTCGCTATTTGCTCTCGCTTTCATTCCATCTTCCCTCCTTCTTATCCATCCCCGGATTTTCCGAACCCCCAAATTACCACGGGAGTAATGACATTTTAGAGCCGCGCTGCAGAATGAAGCCCTTGACTCCTTTCCGTAGGGCTGGCAACCAGCCCTTCACGGTACAAAAAGCCAAAATTGCTACTATCTTGTCACCAATTCTGGGTATTTTTAGCTCTCTTTCCCCTTAAAGCGCCAGCTCCCTGAATCATGTGATGACAGCGCGAAGCTTATCTCCCATCTGAAAAAGTTTCATGCCCTCACAGCTGCCGAGAAGTGCTGGGAAATATGAGTCAGACTCTCAAAACCGGGTGGAAAAAACTGAGCTTAAGTGCATCTCGCTGAAACCGTTAACTCAGGGGGCACCTAACCCTGCTTATTAAACGCTCCTAATTTTTAATTCAGTGCTGGAGAGAATTAGCCATCCAAACACTGTCAGGTGGCTTCAAAAGTCTCCCCGCTACCCTCACTTAATTAAGACAGCACAGAAGATCTTCATATCCTTTGGGTGCAGCGTTGGCTCGGCTGGACGTTTTTTTCATTAGCTTCACCATAAATAACATTTCAGGACTTGGCATTTACCACAGGAGCGGAATGAAGAAATCAACATGAAGGCAAACCCTGTTTGGTAACCGCAAGTGGATTTCGAGGTGAAAAAAAAACCGACTCTCTTATCTTCGCATTTATCTTTATCCCACTGATCAAGCGCTATCGATGTCCGGCAGCTATCTGATGGCGCGCTAACGGCTCTATTTGTAGCTCACAACGCGATAGCCCCGCGCTCTCTCCCCCACTTCACCAGCGGATTTTGTATGACGGGAACGCTCCACGACCTTTTCTTCCCATTTTTCACTCGCCCTGCGGTTATTCTGCATGCAGAAACGGTCGACATCAGCGAGCCCCAAGCAGCGTCTGGATCCTGGTTAACCGGGAATGATATAATTATCACAGAATCACCGGGTTGGAAGAGACCCATCGGATCATCGAGTCCAACCTTTCCCACCAAACACTAAACCATGTCCCTCAGGACCTCATCTGCTCGTGCCTTAAACACCTCCAGGGAAGGCAAATCAACCACCTCCCTGGGCAGCATATTCCAATGCCCAATGACCCTTTCTGTGAAAAACTTCCTCCTAATCTCTAGCCTAAATCTCCCCTGGTGGAGCTTGAGGCCATTCCCCCTTGTCCTGTCCCCTGTCACTTGGGAGAAGAGCCCAGCTCCCTCCTCTCCACAACCTCTCAGGTAGTTGCAGAGAGCAATGAGGTCTCCCCTCAGCCTCCTCTTCTCCAGGCTAAACACCCCCAGCTCTGG
>WAAB01001689.1:30491-56374 GCA_013389865.1 Piaya cayana
CTCCTCTCCACAACCTCCCTTCAGGTAGTTGCAGAGAACAATGAGGTCTCTCCTCAGCCTCCTCTTCTCCACGATAAACACCCCCAGCTCTCTCAGCCGTTCCTCATCAGGCCTGTTCTCCAGCCCCTTCCCCAGCTTCGTTGCTCTTCTCTGGACTCGCTCCAGAGCCTCAACATCCTTCTTATGGTGAGGGGCCCACAACTGCACACAGGATTCAAGGAGCAGTATTCAATTTGACCTTGAATGAGGGATGGAGCATCCACAGCTTCCCTGGTCAACCTGTTCCAGGTCCTCCCCGCTCTCGGTGTGAAGAAATTCTTCCTCATATCTAGTCTAAACCTGCTCCTCCCCAGCAAGGAAGCTCCAGTCCTTCCCTAACGCAAGCAGAAGCCTTTACACCAACCAGCTTTAACACCTCCTTCATTAAAACCCGCAGCCTTGGCTGCTTTTCCAACAGGGAACGGTGCAGCACGGCACAGCCGCCAACAAGAAGTTTGTCATTAAATCAGCAGCTAAGGTCCAGACTAGTCAAAGACATTTGGAAACTGGGCACCTGAGCCAGCTCGAGACCTGCCTTATACATCTTGGAAAATGTCAGAGGTGTTTCTGCAGAATCCACTACCCAAAAAGGCCCAATAACCTCGTTTCTCCTCCTTGTTTGTGTGTTCCTTTGTTTTTCTGAGACTTCGCCTTTCGCTGCAGAAACGTCGTGCTACAAACACATATCGCTCTCAAAATCAGGCTCCTTCTTCATAAACAGTATATTAAAAACCCGAGCCCCCGAAGAAAACTCTGCAACCGAATACAAAACACAGCTTGTGGAGAGCTGCACAGTGACAGCTAGCGATGAGAAACAAGAACACGGGAAGTGATGGGGGGAGAAGTAAATAAACAGAACACCGAGCGAAAGACTCTGCTGAGAATTCAGGAGACATTAAGTATCTAACATCAAACGGAGAAATACATAAAATATACATCAGTTTCAGAAATCTACAGCATATATAGATATACATTAAATACTTTCATACGTAAATAGAAGCCTTCCAGGACTGGAAGGGGCTCCAGGAAAGGTGGGGAGGGGCTCTTGATCAGGGAGGGCAGGGATGGGATGATGGGGAATAGTTCAAAGCTGAAAGAGAGGAGATTGAGATGAGATCTCAGGAAGAAATGTTTTGCTGTGAGGGCGGGGAGGCCCTGGAACAGGTTGCCCTGAGCAGTGGTGGCTGCCCCATCCCTGGAGGGGTTCAAGGCCAGCTTGGATGGGGCTTGGAGCCCCTGATCCAGTGGGAGGTGTCCCTGCCCATGGCAGGGGTGGAACTGGATGGGCTTTGAGGTCCCTTCCAACCCAAACCACTCTATGATTCTACATAGATATACATTAACCACATTATTTCTTCCAAAAAGTTGAATTTCAAAAGTCTGTTTTCAACTAGAAATGGTTTTTGATCTCCTCTTCCTGCCACAGATCCTGAGAAAGGAAAAAAGTTTTTTTTCCTGAAGAAGTGGACAGAGATGTGGGTTAATTCACAGTAGACAAGGAGTCGGGTCGGGGACAGGGAAGACGCAGACAAAGCAGGTGATGAAGCCACCAGCACCTCAGGCACCTCTGAAGTGAGATTGTGCTTCTTACTAGTCCCCAGCTTTAAACCCTTCTCAACTCTCTCCTCCAACCTCCCCCTTAAACAAAACCTCTGGAAAGGAAAGAAACCCTTTGGAGCTGTTTTGAGCAGCCAGCACTCCATTTCCCATCGCCTGCTAACAAGAGCTCACCCCACACCCCGCTATTCACAACCTGCTCATGCTGCATCCCTACGGGAGAGCTCCACAGACCAACAGCAGAAGCATCAGAGCTGCCAAATAAAGCCAGAAGAGACAGCTTCTCCCATCCATCTTCTCCGTGGCTGTTTCACTCTGTAGAGTCTGAGCTGGTTAAATAAATAGGGAGCCTCCCAAAACACTGATACATGCTGGGGAGAAGTCAGATTAGGAGAGCTTCATTTCCATCTCATATTTCTTCTGCTCCGCTCCCAACTGCCTCTCCACATCCCGGGTTTCAGCCGGAGCTGTGGAGCACTAAGCAAAGAGCAGTGGGAGAAAAAAACCTACAAGGTTTAGAGAAAAAATTAGCAGTAAAACCTTTGTTGCCTCCATCTCTTGTGCCCTGGAGAGGCTGGGAGTCTGCCTGATGGATGTTGGTTCTGTTTCCATTGAAGAAAATTAAAAAATCAATGAAAGTCTCTTAGGCAGGCTGGGCACAGCCACAGCCCTTGCGCTGCCTTTTGGACCTCAACTCCCCAGCCAGAAAAGGAGTTTGTACCCATGTTACTCTTTGATGGGAATGGTTGGACTCGATGATCCGGTGGGTCTCTTCCAACCTGGTGATTCTATGATTCTATGATTCTATACTCAACATGTGAAGAAGTGCCGAGCTGCCCTATAGGGTCCTAGAGGAGCATCCCTAACCTGACCCTCAACACAGTTGCTTTACCAGCAGATCACAGAATCACAGAATCACAGAATCACAGAAAAACCAGGTGGGAAGAGACCCACCGGATCATCAAGTCCAACCATTCCTAAAGACTTCTTTCCAAGACTTCTTAAGCAGATCTCATTTTCAGAATCACGAACAATCACCATTTGAGAAAGTTACGACTTTTATGCCAGGCACCCAGGGGAAAAAAGAAAAAAAAAAGTCATTTTTTAGATCTGAGTGATCGAAGAGAAGAATTTCACAAGACAGGTAATCAGCAAACTCATCTGCTGGTTTCCAGCCTTTTGCAAGATCCAGTACAAAGTGATGCAAGAGTCTACAATTTCAAATATTGTAATAATTCATGTTAATAGAATGTTTTCCCCAGCCTGGATGGGAGCTGGAGGCACCCGTGCTCACTGATTTTATCCTTTATTACAAAGGCAGAGTCAGAACCACTCTTTTCAGTCCTAGAGGTCTCTGCAGCGATGCTTGAGCTGGGCTGGGAGCACCCTCAGCTCAAACTGCCACGTTGGCAGAGCCCCTGTTGCAGATGCAATTAAGAAGATCAAATTCTCTTCCAGACACTTTTGGATTAGTTCTCTTTTTTTGTTTGTTTTAGCCCACACCGACACAAACAATGCTTTGCTGGCAGAAGGGGCTCGCTCCGGGTGGTCTCCGTAGCGCTGGAGTCTGATTTTTTTTCCCTTATTGCTAAGGCGTTTCAGCCTCTCATGCAGAAAAGATGCAGCTTGGACATTTCATTAGCGCTAGAAAGAATACTAATGAACTTGCAGGTTGCTGGGTGAGGTACCTAATGACAAGCCACGTGCAGAATTGCTTAGCTGAGACTCCTGGAACTTAAGAGGGATGAGACTCAATAGAACTCCAAAATAAAATACAGTGAAATCACAAAAATAAACCCATTTCTTCCTCCATTTCTGCTTGGTAAAGTATCAAGAGCATTCCTGATGCGTAACACCCTCACCTGGCTCTGATACCACGCCCTGATCGGTGTTAGTTATTTCCCATTTCGACCCCACGGCTTCCTCTAAACGCTTGGCTTGGGATCCATCACCTCGACGCGCAAGGTAGCCATTTGGACCCAGTTTTATAGCAAACAGAGAGAAAAAGGCACCGCTAGGACACAATCTGTCTGACCTATTTTAGACATCTGCCTCAGACCGGGATGAATTGCACCCTCAAAAGGCCCATTGCTCTCCGGCGACTACAAAGGGAGACTAGACAACGTGCTCGGATGCTCAGATCCATCATCTCGGACGCCCGCAGGTCCAGCAGGAAGCATCCCAGATTGCTCGTGCTTTTCTGAGCTCCTACAGAAAAAGCTAACAGCTCAAGAGCCACCCAGCCTTTGAGGGGGGTTCTGATGGTTCCTTGGCTTTTTCTATTTTCTAACAGATGCATTCCTTCCCACCCCAGCCCATGCTGGTTTTCTATGACCTCCTGTAACCAAAGGCAAGAGACAGGACTCTGGCACATCGATTGTTCTCTCTCTCTTTCCAAGACCTGCTTCTATAGACACTTAATTTCCAGACACCCAGGGCTCAGACCAATCTGACCAGGAATATCTTGGTTTTAAAACACTCCCAGGTGGAGCAGTCGGTGACGCGAGCACCTTGAGCTCCGCCTGATGATGCCACGCAGGCATCACATAGAATGACAGAATCACACAGAATCACTCAGCACTCACAGTGGGAACACGTGCCGTGCGTAGGAGGAGCTGGGTATTCCTCCATCCATCTGAACAGCGTGATGGGAAGTCTCTCCATGTGTTTTGTGCTCCCCTGTGGTCCCTAGTGAGATCTCCTTGGCCATTACACGTGGACAATCCTATCCAGCACCTCACCTCCTCAGGATTTTGGGCTTGGGAGGACCACTACCAGCCAGCACTGGATGTTCTTGGAGCCCGTGTCTTACTCAGGCTGAGGATTATCATCCTGAGAGACACAAAATCAGACACGGGCACTTGAGGAGGTCTACAGGAGACACATCCCAGCCTGTTGAGCAGAGAACTCAGCCCGCTTGCTTCACCTTCTCACCCACATACAACCCTTCCCTCCAGCAAGTGAACCTCACTGCTAACTGAGCAAGCTGCGTGCTTGCTCCTGCATCTGCTGCTGTGCCAGTGACGTCACCTCCAAGCAAACACCACATCCCAGCCCTTGTCCAAGATGTTTTTCAGAAAAAAACCTGCCTGAAAGTCCTGCGGTAGCATCTCAGTGCAAAGGTCAGTTTGGCTGAACATAAGAAAAAAAAAATTCACAGAAAGGGTCATTGGGCACTGGAACAGGTTGCACAGGGAGGGGGCTGAGTCCCCTTCCCTGGAGGGGTTTAAGGGCCAGGTGGCCGAGGTGCTGAGGGACATGGGTTAGTGATTGATGGGAATGGTTGGACTCGATGATCCAGTGGGTCTCTTCCAACCTGGTGATTCTATGATTCTCAGATAAAAGCTTTTTCTGGACAGAAAGCCACGAGGCAGCACATCCTACTCAAGGCAAAGTGCATCTCTACCGAAGAGTTTTCTATGGTACCAAAAAAATAGACCCAAATCTAATCTCTCTCACACTGGGAAAGGTTGGATGTGGATCCCATCTCCCCACAGCTGCCTTGTTTCCGAATAACGCATCCCAACGTATTTTTAGCCTTGACTCCTACTGCAACGCGCTTATACAATTTGCGCTCCTTGCCTGTGCGCTTGTCTAACAATCTTCCCCAATAATTTGTGAAGCCTTTGGCCAATTTTAACTAAATTTGACAGAGGAACAGATGGCTCGAAGACATTAAGTACCTGCAAGTCTAGTGCAGACAGGCAGCCAGGTACAGGAGAGGGATTCTGCGAGTGCCCCTCGGAGGGAAAGGCCACGGAAAAAATGAGATTCATCCCCATCTGAACCTCAGAGAATCCACGCGGCACAAAGCGTTTCCGAACGTCCCCACCGCAGGTGGCAAGTCATTTACTCCTACTTGGACCAAAATGAAGCAATATTTGTAAGAAACGCGGCTTTATTGGTTTCCTTGCCAGTCAGAGGATGGATTTTGCATATGAAAGCAAAGCCTGTGTGACAACCCAGATGAAGGAGGAAAATAAGGAACAAAAGTCAAGATGCTGCTGTCATCAGGGAACGACGGCAGGATATCTCGCACCAAAGCCAAAACCTTCTCACTCCTGTCCTTGGACCACGCAGTCGGGGCGAGGGGATGGCTCACAAACCAAGTTCCGAGGGGCTCCATGGAAAGATATTCCTTACGCTGAGGGAGGGCACTCAGCACATCATCTCCCAAGTAACTATGGATGGGATGAGAGCAAATGGCTTCAAGTTGTACCAGGGGAGGTTTAGATTGAATATTAGGAAAAATTTCTTTCCTGAAAGAGCGGTGAAGCCCCGCCAGATGCTGCCCAGGGCACGGGTGGAGTCTCCATCCCTGGAGGGGTTAAAAAACCATGTAGATATAGCACTTTGGGACGTGGTTTAGTCAGCACGGCGGGGTTGGGTTGATGGCTGGTCTGGATGAGCCTAGAAGGGTCTTTTCCAACCTTAATGATTGTATGAGCTCGGTGGCAGCGGGCGTGCACAGTGTGCTACGCGCCGCTAAGAGCTGCTCATCTACTTCCCATCAATGTATCTTTTAATGAAGGAAAATGGCTTTTTTAATAAATAAAACCTTTCACTAAAAATAGCCGCCACACGCTCATTTATAATCCCCTAAAAACTTAAAAAGGTTCGAAGCTGAGACGCAAAGCGCACAGCAGTAATTAATGGGGGGGGGGGGCTGTGCCGAAAGAAGGCAGCTCCCCCCCAGTTTGAATGAATGAATCATGGCCTCAAGCTCTGCTAGCGGCAGTTTAGGCTGAACATTAGGAAAAAAATTTTCATGGAAAGGGTGATTGGGCAGTGTCAGAGGCTGCCCAGGGAGGGGGTTGAGTCACCTTCCCTGGAGGGGTTTAAGGGCCGGGTGGACGAGGCACTGAGGGACATGGGTTAGTGTTTGATAGGAATGGTTGGACTCAATGATCCGATGGGTCTTTTCCAACCTGGTGATTCTCTGATTCAATTTTTTGCAGCAAAAGAAGCACACACGACCCTTTCTGCACACACCTACAAGTTCCTTGCCCTCCCGGCACCAAAATATTCACAGAACCGTAACGTGGTTTGGGTCAGCAGGGACCTTGAAGACTGTCCGGTTCCAACCCCTAAACGTCAAAAGCGTTTTGCAAACTAATTAATTCTCACAAATCCCCAACTCTTAGGCCAGCGCTATTGTTCCTGTTTCAGCAGAAGGGGAGGAAAGGGGTAAAGAGCAGCAAAATGACTTCATCTGAAAGGGCGAGCTGGTGGTACAAGGGGATGGAGGAGGATGCGGCAGCCCCCCGTGCCCTGCCTGAGCCAAAACCAGGGAGGGATCGGGCACCGAGCCACGAGGCCACCTCCCCTTCCGTGTCTATCGGCACCGTCTCCCCTTCCCTCCAAGTAAAACAGATTTGTCCACAAAATCAGCTCCGGGCGGCGCAGCCTCGCCCAGCAGGTACAGATGGGCTCGCTGATCAAGATGAATCATTTGGCACGTTCAAAACGACCTGGACGCAACCGCAGAAGGGGCTTCTTGCTCAGCGACTCCTCCACGGCCGGGGCACCGGGAAGGAGAAGCAAGAGGAGGCTCCAAAAATACAGCAGAGCCCCCACATCTGGCCCCTCCACTCGCCTTCCCCCTCCGCCCCACGGTCTGGATTGCTGGCTCCGCCGAAGCCCCCTCCCCGCTCTCAGACAAGGTTAATAGGGTAGAGAGAGAGCATCTGTTTATGAGAAGGTTATCAAGTGAAAGGCAGTAACGCAGCCTCCAAACCAGCTTTTCATAGCCTCTTACTTATTATTTAATTTGGCTCCAGTACGTGAAATTAGGCTAATGGCTGTTAAGTGGTTAAGGCGCACACATTGTCCATCTGCCGAGAAGGCTCCAGGCCGTTGTTCTCTTTCAAAGGCTAAGAAGGAAAAATAATATGAGAGTTGCATGCTGTTCGTTTGAGAGCTCATAAATGCATTTTTCTCCCTCTTTCCCCGCTTTTTTATTTCTTTTATTTCCACTGCTTTGCCTGTCGCAGCATTAGGAACTTCTGGAAAGCGAGTTACTGGCTATTTTTTATTTTTCTCTCGGTTTTGTCATTGCTGTTGTGTGATTTTTTTTTTTGCCTTTATGCTTTTTTTCTTAAGTGGAGGGAAGGGTGAGCCAGCCGGCTTCAGCAATGCCACAGCGACCAGCTGTTGCAGGCTTCGGATGCATGCAAGCGAGTGCAGCATCCCCGATTTGATACCAGCTGCATTACCAATAAAACCCTGAGCTTTCAGCTCTTCTCCTTGACACCAGGCCTGACAAGCTGTCTCCACCAACACAGCGTTATCTTCACGGTTTTCCTTACGCGCAATCTGGAGCGCTCAATTCCTCCCCACCTGGGCTCCTTGCTGCATTTAACGAGTAGCTCCGTACGTACCAGGGTTTCCTAATGTGTGGTTTCCGACGCATTTCAGAGAATCATAAAATCATAGAACAACCAGGTTGGAAGAGACCCACCCGATCATCGAGTCCAACCATTCCCATCAGTCTCTAAACCATGTCCCTCAGCACCTCGTCCACCCGTCCCTTAAACCTCTCCAGGGAAGGTGACTCAACCCCCTCCCTGGGCAGCCTCGGACAGTGCCCAATCACCCTTTCCGTGAANGATCATCGAGTCCAACCATTCCCATCAAACACTAACCCATGTCCCTCAGCACCTCGTCTACTCGTAACTTAAACACCTCCAGGGAAGGTGAATTAACCACCTCCCTGGGCAGCATATTCCAATGCCCAATGACCCTTTCCGTGAAAAACTTCCTCCTAATCTCTAGCCTAAATCTACTTTAAAAGGTAGCAGCATTTCTGGGAGCTCCCCAGCAGCAGCGACATGGTTGGAAAGGACCCTCTGGGTTGGAAAAGACCTTAAAGATCCTTAAAGTTCCAACCTCCCAGTGATGGGCAGGGACACCTCCCACTAGATCAGGCTGCTCATGACAGAAGAGAATGGAAGGTGCCCATGTCCAAGAGCCCCAGCTGCTGGGGAGCAGCTCTACCTTCCCCAGGGGCTCCCCACAAACCGCAGCTCATGTAGAGAGTGGTTCCTCTTCTTGAGTGCAGGGCCCTGGGGGCGCAGGCTCCGATGAGGTGCACTGCTGGCAGGAAAGGGAAGGGGCCCTTGAGCTGCGGCAAAAATGAAAAAAAAAACCCAGCTCCCTCGTTTAAGTAAAAGCTGAGCCGTCGCCGAGCGAGAAGGGTTATTTATGGGGACACGAGGAAGGAGAAGGCGGCTGAAGAGCATTTCTCACTTCCCTCCATTACTGCAACAGCCCCACTTGAAACCCAACTTCATTTCTTCCTTGCCCAAGCCAGGAAAAATAAACAGATAGATAGATAGATAGATAGATAGATAGATAGATAGATAGATAGATAACTGCTGCAAACCAAGTCAGCCTTCCCTCCCTTATTATCCTCCTGATTCTACCAGAGGTTAGCGGGGCTGTTCCAGGCTCTCAGCAGGAGAAAACAAACAGCAGTTGGGTTAGATCACAGCACGGACACAGGGGTTCGTCCCCTCACCTCACCCCAAAGCAACCCCTGGTGCTGCTTCACCAAGGTCCTGCTTTTCCCAGGTTCGGCTGCCGTATCCGCATCAGCTCCCGCCACCTTTATCCTCATCTCCTGCCTCTCTCGGCAGGTACCCGCACAAATTAGTCTCCCCCTCTACTGTATCCATCTCCGTTCATTAGCCCTGCACGAGGTATATAAATATAGAGAGAGACACTCGCAAATCCAGTCTCCGCGTGCGACGCCGGGTGGCGTGTGCAGAATGCAAGCGCACTCCAGCGTGGTTAGTTATAACCCTCAAAACCTGCAAATTACCACCCATTTATTTATTTTGATATTTGTCTCTTGGGTTATCGCTCTACCCAACCCAAAACGTGCTGCACGGGCTCCGCTTTTGGGGGGAAGGGACGAGGCGAAAGGAAATTAAGCCGAGGCGGAGTGCTGATGGTGAAAATCGAGCGCCTCTACGCTGGAATAACCACCAAAGCGAGATGCTCAGCCCATGTCCCGCAGCTCTGCACCTGCTTGTGCTGACAAACAAGCGAACGGCATGCAAAGCTGTCGGGGATTACGAAGAAATTCGCAGAAACTTGCTCGGATTTGGCTAACCGGTGCGGAAAAACTTTCGCTGGTGCAGCAATCTCCATCAGAGGGGAGGAAGCTTCTGCAATATTTATTTTTTTTTCCGCGCCGGCAAAACCTCTGCTTTGACACATTTATGCCTGCGCGTCTGTGCCGTTGCCAGGCCTGCTTATTCCCCTCGCAGGCTGGTAGGAGCTATTAAGCTATCCTAGCAGAAGTCTGACACCAGGAGAGTTTTGTGTGAATAGCATAGGCCAGAAAATCTGCAGGATAGAGAACATCTGAAAATTCAGGTTAAGGGATAAATACTGACAAGCCCTGACTGGAAAAAACAAGACTCTTCATTCAAACACCTGCACAAACTGGACAATCGCTATGGTTTTCCCTCAAAATGATGCTAAACCAGACTGGTGGTGATTAAGCCACATATAAAAGCAGAAAAAGGAGATGATTCCCAAGCTGAAGGGTTCAAACCTTGCCAGGGCTTTACAGACACTTCAAGTTGCACCTGGAGTTTCTACCTCAGGTTCAACAAGGTCAAGTGGGAATGGTTGGACTCAATGATCCGGTGGGTCTCTTCCAACCTGGTGATTCTATGATTCTCTGATTCTAAGTGCTGGGCCCTGCACTCGGCTCACAACAACCCCATGAAACACTCCAGGCTTGGGTAAGAGTGGCTGGAAAGCTGCCTGGTCAAAAAAAGACCTGGGGGCACTTGTCGACAGCAGCCAAATATGAGCCAGCAGTGGCCCAGGTGGTCAAGAAGGCCAACAGGTCCTGGCTTGGATCAGCCACGGGATGGCCAGCAGGAGCAGGGAAGGGATCCTTCCACCGTACCCAGCGCTGGTGAAGCCACATCTCAAATCCTGGGTTCAGTTTTGGATCCCTCGCTCCAAGAAGGACATTGAGGCACGGGACTGTGTCCAGAGAAGGGAACAGGGGCTGGAGAAGAAGGGTTCTGGGAGTGACTGAGGGAACAGGCTGTTTGGGGGAGATCTCATCGCTGTCCACAACTCCCTGAGAGGAGGTTGTAGCAAGGTGGGTGCTGGTCTCTTCAACCAAGTAAGAAGCGATAGGATTAGAGGAAATGGCCTCAAGTTGCACCAGGGGAGGCTTAGGTTGGATATCAAGAAGAGTTTCTTCTCTGAAAGGTTTCTCGGGCACCGGCAGAGGCTGCCCAGGGAGGTGCTGGTGTCCCCATCCCTGGAGGGGTTTAAAAGACAGGTGGATGAGGTGCTCAGGGATCTAATTTAGTGGTAGACAGGAAAAGAGGATCTCAAAGGTCTTTTCCAACCAAACTATTCTATGATTCTACTTGAATTGAGATGGGAAAATTGGCAGGGCAGGACTTGCAGAAAGCCACCGTCAAGGAACCCTTAGTGCTACCGCGCTGCCAGGGAGCACATACCGGGAAGGGAAGCATTACAGCATTTTGCTTCTGATAATCAGTGTTTTGAAGGGTTTTCTTGGCCTTAGTTCCCAGCAAATTTGGCAAGAGGCTTCCCAAGCGCTGAGCTGGCAGTTGTAGGATAAGAGGGTGGCTTTATCCAAGACACAAAAATCCCAGGAGATGACTTTGAACTAAAGCTGACAGGGGAGAAACGTGGAAGGAAACGTCCTCAAGCGCAGAGCAGCTGCCTTAGAAGCACCAGGGAAAATCTGTGGAGATGAGGGTGAGCGTGGAGGACAGTTCTCCCCGAGCTGCAGGATCACACCCTGGAAGGAGAAGAGCTAAGGAGGGCAGGATCCATCTTTTTTCTCTGACTGCTTTAAGAAAAAAAGAAGCTTTGACCCCCTGCTCTGAGAGGAACAGTGAAGAAGCATGAGATGCTCATAGCCTGCAGCTTCGCTGGTGGGACTGGAACTTGCCCTGTCCCTGCTGGGATCCGCAGCCACCAAGGGGAGCGATGGATGAACAAGGAGGGAGAGGAGGAGGACGAAGCTGCATCTCAAGGCTCTGCAGCAGCAATTGGCCTTGGCAATTAAAACCGAGTGGGCAGTTGTGCATCACTCTGGATTTTCTGCCTGTTTCATCACTAGCGGTGACTCAGGAATATTCTTCGTCGCCCTCAAGCGAGGATATGATCATTTTCTGCCACTTGAGATGAAGCTAATTTTACAGCAGCTTAGAGAGAGAGAGAGAGATATGTCACGTGCTGATGTCTCCACAGCCTGCATCACACACCAGCGCAGCTTGGCAAGGCTGTAGGTGCTGCCTGCTCAAAGTTCTACCACCCGATACGGGGAGAGGAACAACCGCGGGCCAGGGGAGGGATGCTTGAAGCTCCAAGGGTCCTTGAAAGATGAGAGGAGAAGGACTGACACTTCTCAGCAAGGAAAAAAACATAAGACAACAGCATCCCCTCTCCAGTCAGGTTTGTTAGGAGGAGGAGGAGAAGCATCCAGACTGCCTGAAGGGTTTGAATATGAGAAAGATGGATGGGCTCAAAGGACGGTTCTCAGCTCAAATCTAACCCAGTCCCTCAGAGACTGAATTTCGCAAAACAAAGCCTGATGCGCGAGGAGCCCACGCTCTAAAGGGAAAAGAATTCACTGCGACAACATCAAATTGCTCCCCTGGTGCGTGTTAAGTCCAGGTCTGGCTGGGTTCCTCATCTCATCCTACCTGTGCCTCCCGCAGGGTTGCGATGAGATGGCAGAGGAACCGATGAGATGGCAGAGGAACCGATGAGATGGCAGAGGAACCGGTGCCACCACTGGCACTGCAGCTGGACAGCCCGGGATGCTGGCTGGGAACCTACCAGCCCTACAGCCACATTCAGATGGGTTTTCTTGCTCGCTGATCGGGCCATTTATTTCTTTTTGAGATGCAAAAGCTGCCTTCGCACCAGGCCCTGGCAATGCCTCGCTGGGCTCCCTTTGCGAAGCCGCGGTCTCCGAGCCACCGGCCGGCGCGCAATTCCTTGACAGCCCTGGCTTGAGGAGCTAACTGGCAGTGGGAGCTGCATTTGCAGGGGAAACAGAGCGGGACTGCCAGCTTTTAGTGACAAAAGGAGTGTTTATAACAGGCGCGGTGACAGCTGTCCGAATGCCACATTTATTTACAAAACGTTAGTTAAATTACTGACAGTTGGCGCCGCGAAGGGAAGCTGCGAGGAAGAGCTGACATCTCCCCATCGCACTCATCCAGCGGCCCCGCGGCGCCGCTCCGCACGCTCCCAGCCTCCCTTCCCACCGCTGGCTGCAAACCGATTGGGATCGGGACGGCTCTCTGCACCCTCCCTTCCCAACAAACCTACACAGAGTTAATGGTGCAAATCCCACCTCCAGGGTCAGTCCCAGCACGGAAGGTGAAGTTTCTCCTACGCAACAAGTTGCCACCAAGCCTTCGGCCTTTTCTAGAAGGACCAAGAGGATTGCAAGCGTTATGAGGAACATTTGAGGGAACTGAGGTTGTCTAGCCTGGAGAAAAGGAGGCTGAGGGAAGACCTAATCACTATCTCCAACTACCTGAAAGGAGGTTGCAGTGAGGTTGGTGTTAGCCTCTTCCCCCAAGAAACAAGCGATAGGGTGAGAGGAAATGGCCTCAAGTTGCACCAGGGGAGGTTTAGATTGGATATAAGGAAAAAATTCTTTACCACAACTATGGTGAAGCCCTAGCAGAGGCTGCCCAGGGCTGCGGTGGAGTCACCATCCCCGCAGGGGTTCACAAAGCATGTAGATGTGGCGCTTCAGGACATGGTTTAATAGGCACGGTGGAGCCGGGTTGATGTTTGGGCTGGATGACCTTAGAGGCCTTTTCCAACCTTATCAATTCTATGATTCTATATTTATCACCCTGCGACCGCTTCAGGCCTCGGCCGTTTGTTGAGACTACTTAGGGAAGTGCCACTCGAATGGACGGAGGTCACGGAGCGACCCTCTAAATGGCCAAAAATATCTGGCACGTTGGTTCCAGCCTCACAGAGGTGGCTGAGGTGAAGGGCCCCACGTCTCGCTAATCAACACCAACCGCCTGCAAGCTGCTGGCTCTAAACCAGCAAGGAAACTGCAGCTGCTGTCCTCCACGAGCCAAGGACAACCAGAGAAATTTAGGAGACCTCGCTGGCACGAAGGCACCTCCCTCAACCAACCACCTCCGCGACCAAGCAATAACAACCCAAGCCAGGATTTTTGACCTTCTGACCACGTCCGCCCCTGCCACAGAGCGCGTCTGGAGACTTTCTTTAATTCCACGAGTACACAAGTCAAGGCTAACAGATACCTTTTGCTCCCCGTGTTTGTAGAGGACTAAATCACATCGTGCTACCGAAGCACCTCTCCGAGCTGCTCCCTCCCAGCGCTGCCACGTTTCGCCCTGACTCTCGCGCTGTGCAAGTTTGCTCAGCAAACAGGGTCCCGACGTGCGTTGGCCAGCCTGAAATTTGGCGTCGGAAAAACATATATTCAACACCAACTTTTTTATTCAGAGCGGAACAGCTCTTCCAGCTAGAAGAAAGCAATAGGAGGGATGAAGTATGAGGGGAAAATCGACTCCGAAACGTAAAGCAGCTCAGAGGTGAGCGAGGGAAACTGCGTATCCAGAAATCCTTCTCTTCTGAGACTGAATGAAATCATAATCTCGCTATTTCCTATAAGACACTTCTAAATCCAAAATCTCACTTTAGCTTAATCGGAGCGTTGCCTGGAAAATTTGACAGGATGCTTCAATGGACTCAAACTCGGATTAAAAGAAACACTATGTTTTCAGCCAAACCTGAACTTGCCCTTTTCCCAAGAAGGAAATTCTAAACTAAATATTTTCTTGTCAAGGCACACGAGAAAGAAACAGATTTTCTTAGTAAAAAGATCTTCCTGAAGTGGGAAAAAAAACCCAAAAAACCTGTTTTCTTGTATAACAAATGCTACAAGTCTGAGATTTTTGACTAAATGTAGGAGAAGCAGGTGCTTGCCCAGCACCCACTGAACTGGAGTGCAGGATGAGTATCAAACCTTCCGAGACTTAGAAGCACAGAATCATTAAGGTTGGAAAAGCCTTCAAAGTTCATCCAGTCCAACCCTCAGCCCAACCCCACCACGCTTAGTAAATCACGTCCTGCAGAGCCACATCTACTCGCTTTTAGAACATCTCCAGGGATGGAGAATCCACCATTGCCCTGGGCAGCCTCTGCTAGAGCTTCACTACACTTTTGGTAAAGAAATTCTTCCTCGTATCCAATCTAAATCTCCCCTGGTGCAACTTGAGGCCATTTCTTCTCATCTTACTGCTTGCTACTCAGGGGAAGAGACCAGCACCTCCCCTTGCTACGACCTTGCTGTAGGCAGTGATGAGGTCTCCCCTCAGCCTACTCTTCTCCAGACTTAAACAACCACAGTTCCCTCAGCTTCTCCTCACAAATCTCGTCCTCCAGCCCCTTCCCCAGCTCCGTTCCCCTTCTCTGGATACACTCCAGATCCTCCATGTCTTTCTCATACTGACGGGTCCAAAACTGAACCCACGATTCGAGGCGTGGTCTCACCAGCACCAAATATAGGGACCTGGGAAACACTCAAGTTTTCACCTGGGTCACTCCTCCTTTTTGCTCATTAAGAGTTTTGACAGGACCATAAGAGAAGAACAGGGAGGTAAAATCATAGAATTATAGAATCACCAGGCTGGAAGAGACCCATCGGAGCATCGAGTCCAACCGTTCCTATCAAACACTAAAATAAAGACTGTCCTGGACTAAAGCCCATAACCTATAATTTACTGAATCTGGAAGACCGAAGAGCAAGAACCTAAATATATCTTCAAATATTAGTGCTGTATCCATCCATAGGTCTTAAAGATTCAGAAGAGTTGCCCTGCTCTTCCTCCGTGTCTTTGTGAATGTGCTTTTCTCAACAGTTTTCTATCATGACTCTTATTAGAGATGAGCAAAAAAAAGTCTGAAAACCAGCGTTTCTGCTGAACGCAGGATGCGAAGCTGGGAAAATAATGATCCCACCGTGAAAACGCTGGAAAAAAAATCAACCCAAAAATCAGACTCAAAAATCCAAAGTAATGAATGTTTGGATCCTGTCCGGGGCTCTGCATGTGTCTGATAAAACAGACGCAGGTGTCAGAGCCATTTATGGATGCAGGCGCAGAGCCGGTCAAAATCTCCCATCTCTGGGAAAAAAAAAAAAAAAAAATCTGTGATATTTCACCAGCTGCTCCTGTTGGAAGGTGGTTTTATTCCTTATTTACTCTGTCCTCATTGACATGCAGAGCGGACTCGCATGTCTCCTGTTTGACCCTCGGCGTCCTTTCCTACCCAGCACTCACCCCAAAAGGGTCCCCAACTTCATAGAATCACAGAATCACCACCAGGTTGGAAGAGACCCATCGGATCATCGAGTCCAACCATTCCTATCAAGCACTAAACCATGTCTCTCAGGACCTCATCTACTCGTGCCTTAAACACCTCCAGGGAAGGTGACTCAACCACCTCCCTGGGCAGCCTATTCCAATGCTCAAACCAAGCGCAGCTCTCCAGACCTTGTCTCCACGTCACCCACGTTGGTTTTTCCAGGGGAGAATCTGGTTGCAAAGTCAAGTTCACCTTCACCTTTTCCATATCCACCTGCCTACTCGTTTGCCTCGTCCTCTCTGCACATAAACCAACGACTGCTGCTGGTGGGAGCCAACACCGCTCACCGCCAGCTGAAGAACCCTCATTTAAGGCAAGATTTTTAATACATTAATGATTAAGACGCGTTTGGCATTTCGGCAGACGCCGCAGCATCCAGACGGCTAAGCCGGAGCCTCAGACTTGGCTCCTTCACAGCCTCACACCTCCGAAAACTAAACCTAAGGAGAGCAGAAGGTATTTCCCATTCGCTCCGCGAAGGCGCCGCATGCAGCGACGAGCAGAGTCTGTTAGGAGAGGGCTTTCCGCCTCGCTATTCCACGCGCAGCCCATTAACAGTTTGCATATTGTCGCAAAGACTGAAACGCCGTCTCCCAAGCTGATCCACAGTCCATTACGGTTCGGATAAAGACTCGCGGTGACGTTAATGAGCACTAGATCAGCCCCTTTGTCGGCATAAATCTCCCTGTTGCGTTGGTGGGATTGCACTTCCTCACTCGCTCGGCTCCGGGTTCTCAGGCTGATCTCTCCCAGCCCCTTCTCCCAGTGATGTAAATTAGTTCCTTCCCCGTTTTCTCCTTTCCTCATGAAAAAATAAGGGTGTCTGAGCTCAAACTGGCAGGTCTGGGAGGAGGAAATAACAACTCTGCTAGAGCAAGAGGATTTTTTTTAATAGCATCCATTGGAGTAACTCCAGTCAAGCCAGCAGAAGAGAGAATGATTTAAGCAAACTGAAGGAGACCCACGTCCCCAACTGCCTCTCACTAAGACACGTATGAAGCTGCACGTATGGCTCTGGAGCGAGTCCAGAGAAGAGCAACGAAACCGGGGAAGGGGCAGCAGAACAGGCCTGATGANAAGTTTTTTATGGAAAGGGTCATTAGGCATTGGAATATGCTGCCCAGGGAGGTGGTTGATTCGCCTTCCCTGGAGGTGTTTAAGTTACGAGTAGACGAGGTGCTGAGGGACATGGGTTAGTGTTTGGTGGGAATGGTTGGACTTGATGATCCGATGGGTCTCTTCCAACCCGGTGATTCTGTGATTCTGCGATTCTGTGATTCTGCCAGCTCACAGGGGGTGATGCCAAGCAGCCCTTGCCCAAAGGACTCTGCCAAGACGGAGCAGGACAGCACAGGGACTGCAGCACTTCAGGATGGCCAAGAGCTAGAGATGAGTTGCCATCCCTTGGACGGCTGCTCACAAGCTCTTAGGTCCAAGGCTTAGGTTGGCTCATGGTCAGGGTGAGAGCAGCTTCTCAGCAGAGTTTAGGGCTGTGAATAGTCCCGTTGTTAGGGGTGGCACTGCTTTCACAGACCCCGATGCTGCTTCAGCTCCAACCTAATGGCCGCTCACCCACCAAGCAGCCCTACAGGACCACAACCACACACCCCACATCCCTGCAAGGACAGGATGAGAGGGAATGGCCTCAAGCTCCACCAGGGCAGGTTCATGCTTGACATCAGGAAAAATTATTTCATGGAAAAGGTCATTGGACACTGGAACAGGCTGCCCAGGGGGGTGGTTGAGTTACCTTCCCTGGAGGTGTTTAAGGTGCGGATGGATGAGGTGCCAAGGGGCATGGTTTAGTGGCTAATAGGAAAAGTTGGACTCAATGATCCAGTGGGTCCTTTCCAACCTGGTGATTCTATGATTCTATGACAACTCCCTGGCACCTCCAACTGAAAAATGCCCCCGGTAGCCCCCTCAAACTCCAAGGAAGGGCAGAACACTGGTGGACATCCGTGGTGCCCTCCAGTAGGACAATGGTAGCATTTTCCTCACAGAGGGACGCATCCTGCCACAAAATTACTGCAATGCAAGCAGATGAGTCATGGAGCCAGAGAAAGGAAGGGTTGCAACTGCTGTGCACTAATGGACAGATTTATGTGACCTAGGAAGGCATCTAACGTCACACAAGGAGTCGGTAACAGGGCTAAGAACTAAACTTCCATTTCATAACCCCGGCTTAATCATCAGAAAAGCCACCCCAGCAACCCCCCCGCTGGCCAGCTCTGTCACCTGCAAGGCAGCTTTCACCTCCCTTCCTTTCTTTTGCTTTTCTTAGTGTCGTAGAATGGTTTGGATTGGAAGAGACCTTAAAGATCATCCAGTTCCAACCCCTCTGCCATGGGCAGGGACACGTCTCACCAAACAGGCTGCTCAGACTGTCTAATTACCTACTGCAAGCGGCTCTAAGGTTTATCCCAGTCTTCCCTTCTCCAGGCTGAACAACCCCAACTGAGCCTGCCCTGATACAGGAGGTGCTCCAGCCCTTGGATCATCTCTGCGGACTCCTCTGGACTCAGTCCAACAGATTCAAGTCCTTCCTTCACTGAGGACTCCAGAGCTGAACCCAGAGCTCCAACAAGGTCTCACCAGAGCAGAGTAAAGAGGCAGAATCCCCTCCCTCATCCTGCTGGTCCCACCACTCTTCCTCTCCATCAGCCCTTCCCTTCCCAGAAGATCAGGGTACAAGTCTGTTTGACTTAAATCTTTCCAGGGTTGGCAGACTGGAGATGCTTAACCCTACAATGGAGATGAAAGCTCCAGAAAAACACGCTTGTCCCCTAGAAGACCCCAACACAAACAGTCCCAGTGAACTCGAGGCAACAGCTCAACCAGGAGAGCTATAAAGGGAAACCCTCCTCTGGCACAGCAATCAGGAGCGTGTCTCATCTCAGATGGAAATTGCACTCAGGGAAAAAAAAAAAATAATCCATGCATATGACAATTTTTTTTTTTCACCACTTTAAGCTGATTCCATCTCCGAGATGGGAAAGAGGTGGTGAAGATTTGCTGACATGTCACTTCAGCAATAAACTCTTTCAGAAACATGCCAGCGCAAGCAAAGCAATCGACTCGCAAGCTACGAACAGCCGCGAGCATCACACGTGGGCACCCACTCAGGGCTTGTGCAGCCCCCTCCCATGCAGGAAAGAAAATCCTGACCAGAAAAGAGGACCCAGCAACGATGGGAGGAGACAGGCAGGGCTGGATTGGCACTGTGCACTGATGGGAATAGAAACTCATGCCCTAACCCTCAGCTCTGCTCACGCCTGCACTGATATATGAAGGTGTAGAGGAACATCCTCTCCCTCCTCTTCATACAGGATTGGTCATCAGAGCCTTGCATTTATTCCCTAAGCCTCAGGAACAAAAGGGAGAGAGGTTTTAAGGAGAAGGAGAGCGTGCTGGATGCTGAAGGAGTCAGGAGAATCTAAGTTGTACAATATTAACAACCAAAACTTAGATTTAGACTAGATATAAAGAGGAATTTCTTTGTGATGAGGATGGGGAGGCCCTGGAACAGGTTGCCCAGGGAAGCTGTGGTTGCCCCATCCCTGGAGGGGTTCAAGTCCAGGTTGGATGGGGCTTGGAGCCCCTGATCCAGTGGGATGTCCCTGCCCATGGAAGGGGTGGGACTGGATCATCTTTAAGGTCCCTTCCAACCCAAACTATTCCACAATTCCATGATTCCATATCCCCCTGGTCTGAGCTTGGGAAGCAGGCAGGGAAGCAACCTGGAGCTTCAGCCTCTGCTGGTCGAGACTCTGAAGTAAATAATTGCAGCAGGACAAAAAATACCAAGTATTGGGCTTGGAGACCATCAGAACGGGATGAATATTTCATGGGAACAGCATGTCACAGGCCTGAGTCATGAGGAAGGAGAAGCATGCTGATGCAGTAATAAGGGTCTGGGAGGTTGTGCAAGCACGGCAGGAGATGGGAACAGTGATGAGTGGTCGGGGTGTCCTTGGGGCACGGCGTGTGGGAAAGGGCTGGACACTCCCTCGCTGGGGTTATTGCAACTCCTACCACCAGCAAAGGTGGGAGTGGAGAGGCTTGCAAAGAATGGACATGGAATTCATGCAGTTACCCAACAAGAGTGAGCAATCACGGCCAGACCCTTCCGTAAACAACCTCTGCCCCGTCTTGCTTCCCCGATTTGCAGCAGGAGCTCAGCCCCACACCGAGCAGCGCCCTGCGAGCCCCCAGTGCTCAGCCCCAAGGCCACGGGGATGGCAGGCGCTGCTTTCTTGGGAATAGAAAGCTCGGAGCAGGTTCTCCTGTCCCCTGGCAGGCTCTCTGCACTCATCGACTGCAAACCACAAAGGCAGCTGCCCAAAACCTCAGCAGAGAATCACCATCTCTCAAGCTCTGGTAGGAGCAGCCCTGCCTCAGTTCAGAATCACAGAATCACAGAATCACCGGGTTGGAAGAGACCCACCGGATCATCGAGTCCAACCATTCCCATCAAACACTAAACCATGTCCCTCAGGACCTTGTCCACCCGTCCCTTAAACACCCCCAGGGAAGGTGAATCAACCACCTCCCTGGGCAGCATATTCCAGTGCCAAACCACCCTCTCCATAAAAAACTTCCTCCTAATCTCTAGCCTAAACCTCCCCTGGTGGAGTTTGAGGCCATTCCCCCTCGTCCTGTCCCCTGTCCCTTGGGAGAAGAGCCCAGCTCCCTCCTCTCCACAACCTCCCTTCAGGTAGTTGCAGAGAGCAATGAGGTCTCCCCTCAGCCTCCTCTTCTCCAGGATAAACACCCCCAGCTCTCTCAGCCGTTCCTCATCAGGCCTGTTCTCCAGCCCCTTCCCCAGCTTCGTTGCTCTTCTCTGCACTCGCTCCAGAGCCTCAACATCCTTCTTGTGCTGAGGGGCCCACAACTGACCCCAGGATTCAAGGAGCGGTCTCACCAGTGCCGAGTCCAGAGGGAGAAGAACCTCCCTGGCCCTGCTGGTCACACCGTTTCTGATACAAGCCAAGATGCCATTGGCCTTCTTGGCCACCTTGGCCACTGCTGGCTCATGTTCAGTCGCTGTCAACCAACACCCCCAGGTCCCTCTCCTCCTGGCAGCTCTCCAGACAGACTCTCCCAGTCTGTAGCTGCTCAGGGTTGTTGTGCCCCAAGTGTAGGACTCGACATTTGGCCGTGTTAAACCTCATGCCGTTAGACTCAGCCCAGCGGTCCAGTCTGTTCAGTTCTGGGCCTCCCTGCCTCCCCCAGAACTGAAGCGTAAGCAGCACCCTGGAAGCCACCACGCTGTTCCCCATCACAGTCCGGCCCCATTTTCCACACTGCACAACAACACCACGAAAAGGCAAACTCCCCGTGGATAAAGGGGGAAGGATAGGGCAGCACAGCCACAGAAACCAGACCCATTTCTGAGAAAGGCTCTCTTCTGCTTACCAAACAAGCACTTTTCTGTTTGCATCCACCAAACAAACACAGTTGATTTTGTTTTGTATCCCAGCCAAGTTATCATTTCTCCAAAAATTCTTTCAAGAGCACCACGGGGGCAAAATAAATTTGCAAAACAGGTTCAGGTAAACCACGGCAGATCTCGGTGGTAAAGTGCACAGCCCCTTTCCCAAGTGGAAACCGCGGGAAACATCAGGGTTAAAATAAAAAAAAAAAAAAATCCCTTTGATTCACGTTAAACTCAGATTTGACTTTTAGTGCTAGAATCAATGGGGGAATAAATAAAGGCAACACATCATCCTGCCAAGAAAACCAGAGGGGATGTACAGAAGAGCCTGAGAAAGACGTGCCCCTCGCCCTAGAGCTGGACCTGCTCGCCACCTGCCTGGGGCACCCGTGAAGTTGGGGTGACACCACACAAGCGCTTCTGCATGGCGATGGGCTCGTCAGAGCCTCGCAGTGGAAAGAGCTGACTGATGGCAATTAAGAGTGAAATCGCAATCAAGCCGTTTGTTTTAGCGCTGCGAGAACGGCTGCAAAGGTCTCAGCAAAGCCTGGGCTGGGTTCAAGCACTGGATGGAAGTTCAGGGTGTGTTTTTCCCCCAGCACGAGCCACTCGCTCCCAGGGAAGGCAGATGATCTGTGAACGCAGACCAGCCTCATCCTCACGATGTGGCTCCTTGCGAGATCCAGCGAGACAGCCGGTTCTGACCTTCACGCACAAACAAGCCTTCGGTGCCACCCCGAGAGCAGGAGCATCCCCAGCTGAAGGACTAACACACGCATCAGTACAAAATTCCAACCTGTTGGACCCAACACCCACAAACCCTCCTCCTATTCCTGCGTTTGCTGCATCCACCAGCAAATCCTGCCCGTCCTACCCCAAGGTCTCCACCTAGATTTAAATTTAACACAGTGATCTAAAGGGCTGGGACCAAAACAAGATGCACGACTGCCCCCCCCCCCCAACAGGCATCACGAGACAGAAGGAAACGTCTGAATGTCTCCGGCCCTAAACAGGCTCCTAACAGGAGATTTATGGGATCTGGGTTTGCGCAGAGCAAAGCGTGTGCAAAGGTGGAGTCTCCGTGCAGCCATCAACCCAGCTGCTTTCATCGGCACTGAGGAAGCTCAGCTCCAAGGGGCAGCGGGGATGGACGGAGCTGAGAAGTCTCCTTGGCCGAGCATCACTGCTTGACCCCGGTTTGGGGTTTTCAGCACTCCCCACAGCAGATAAAACAAGCCGTCTCCGACAGCCAAGCCCTCGCCCTCGCGGGGGACAGGACTTTGCAAGCACTTCAGAGAAGCAGCAACTTCTGCTGTTAAGTTCACAGCTCGCTCTCCCTTTTCGTCGGCTGCGAAAATCCAAGCAGGGACCTCTAGAAACGTCTCCTCCCTCCCACACCCCTGGCTGCAACTCACCGTCCTCCAACCTCGCGGGGAAAAAAGTGGGAAAAGGGAAGAGCCTCTTTTATTTTCCCCTTTTTCCACACCCTAGCAGGGCTGGTGCTGCAGGGGCAGGAGGTGGCTGGGAGCAGCAGCAGGGTCAGCCGAAGCCTTTCTCAGCAACATTACTATTCTGAACAAGCCAACTCCACAACAGATCGATGCTTACACCAGGCTGGGAGGAGAGAGGGCAGGAAGATTCATGTTTCCTTGATTTCTTCCTTCTGGAAGTCTGCGCTTTTCACGTGTTCTTCTCCTCTCGGCTCCTGCCACGGCGCAGCACGGCTGCAGCGACCGGGACTGACCGGGGGATGCAACGACGTTCGGCCGCCTTCCATTCCCGTTGCTCCCACCTCAAACCAAAGGGAAAATGCCCCAAAGTGCCAGTGCAAAACACGCTTCTCCACTTTTTCAGCTACCAAACCAGTGCGCCGAGCACAAGCATCGATTCCGAGAGCGATGCCCACTCCAAGGGCAGGACGGCAGGAATATCATCCGCACGGTGGGAATATCTGCACGGTTTGCACACCCCGAAGCCCACACATCCATCTCCTGAGGGATGTTTGTATTGACAAGCCACCTGCTGAGGGACACAGACATCCCTTGTCACCCGACCAGCTCCCCCACCTGAGCCGGGAGGCGCACGCTGCAGCTCTGGGGCGATGACCAGCCGCTGCCCTCCCTCTCCCCCCACCCAGGGCCACCTCCCAGGCACAGGATTTGTCCCCCTTCCCCTCCAGGCCTCAGGGACAGAGGGAAATCGTCCCTCCTGCTGACTCACCCCGGCTCTCCTTTGTTCTCCAACCACACCAGGCGTAAGTTTGCACATCACCCGTGGCCGCACCAACCTGCTGTTGCCCCCCTCCTAGGTATTTTGCTGCCTAGAACTCCAGGAACCCCAAACCCTCCTTCGTATAAACCCCCAGGGCAATATCAGTAGGGTTTGGGGTGTTTAGGAGAGCCCAACGCTTCAGGACAGCAAAGGAGCTACTTTTATTCCAAGCCCAGCTCAGTGGGGCAAATTCCTCAGCGAGACGCTCCATCCTCCCACCAGCAGCCACCCCGTTTTCAAGCCTCTTAGCCCAGTTGTGCCACGACACGAGATCAAATCTGGAGGACCCAGCTCCATCCCTTCCTCCTGGGAACACGCAAGGGCTGCGGGGGAGCAGGGAAGCTCAGCTGGAAACGGTTCCAAGGAAATCCGTACAGGGGGAATTCACGTTTCCAGGGGCCAAAGCCGAGCGCGGGGGTTTAAAACCTCCACGAGACCTGGTTGAAATTCTTCCTCGGGATTTTTTCTGCCCTGGCTTGGCCCTGCTCCACTCGCTGGCGTAAAGCAGGAGTGCGGCTCTCGCCGCACACACCCAGCTGGCCCCGCAGATGTTTGTGGCGCCCGTGCAAACGCGCCAGCAGAGGAAAGTCACTCCCCAGCACGCTGGAGTTGCGAGCATCGCTTCTCGGCGCTGCAATTAAAACCTGGCTTTTGATTTTTAATGCCTCTATCAAACATCCCCTGGGATGACTGCACCCATCTGCTGCGAGGATGGCGATGAGGAGCTGCCCGTATAAGATGTCCTAGAAGTTAAACTGATTGAAACCACAGCTCCCTTGGCAGCCCCTGCACCCCTCGAATTGCACCGGGGGTCCTGTCACCTGCAGCAGCAACGCCCAGCGCCGCATCTCCCCCACCCCAAAGAGTTAACGGCGGCAGAAAGCATCAACCCCAGCCTCTGAGCAAAGGGATTTTTTTTAAGGAGGGCAGCACCTACTCGCCCAGAGCCAGCCCCAGCCTGCACCTTCCTCATCCCAGCAGGTCTGGGCACAGCCAAAAGGCACAAAACCCCACTAGGAGGGTCAACAGCTCCTCCATTCCCCAGGCTGGCTCGGTTCGACACGCATGAAGGTGCCTCCAGCGCTGCACCCCAGGAGCAGAGCAGTGTTCACCCCCACCGAACGCAGCCGGAGCACCTAAACCACCGCTACCGACAGCAGGTGCCCAGCCCGCACCTCGCAGGGCTGTAGGGCAGGGAGCCAAGAGGGAATCGCGTTCCCCTTTTTTTTTTCATCCCCCAATAACTTTCCCACAGACAAACTGGGGAGGCTGAGCCAAAGCCTCTTGGCTCCCAAATCCCCCTCTACAGCCGCTACCCGGTGCCCATCCCGCGTCGCCGATCGGCACCGTCTCCCGCGGGGAAACTGAGTCACGTCCCCAACTGCGCAGCGAGCCCCCCCCCCNTGTGTGGGGATGGGGGGGAGCAAAACCACCGGGGCGAGCGCTGCGGAGCTCCACGGAGATCAGGAGAGCCCCCGGCAAGGCATCCGGAGGGAGTCCCGCTATCCTTGGGTGAGGGAGGAGGACGAGAAGGGCTGGGGGAGGAGGAGGAGGAGGAGGAGGAGGAGGAGGAGGAGGAAGAGGAGGAGAAGTGGTGGCAAAGGTGCTGGACGCTGGGCGAGCCGCCTCTTGCCGGGCTGCAGTCCGAGGCTCACTTGGGCGAGGAGGCGCTGGGGGAGCCGCCCCGCTCCCGCCCCGCTCCCAAAACACTTTGTCCCGAGTTGGCAGCGCGGAGCGGGGGGCAGTCCAAGAAAAAAAAAAACAATAACAACAATAATAATAATAAAAAGCCCTCAAAACATCCCCGGCAAAGGGCAAAAAACGGGTCCAAGAAGCAAGAAGGCACGAGCGGGCAAAGAACTCCGAGCTGCCCGGGTCCCGCGGGGATGCAGGATGCGCGGGGACCGGTCCAGGCGGGACGCTGGGATGCAGGATGCTCAGGGACCGGTCCAGGCGGGATGCAGGATGCTCAGGGACCGGTCCAGGCGGGATGCAGGATGCTCAGGGACCGGTCCAGGCGGGATGCAGGATGCTCGGGGGCCGGTCCAGGCGGGACGCTGGGATGGATGCAGGATGCTCGAGGGGCTGTCAGGACGCTGGGACGCGGGATGCGCGGGGGCTGTCGGGCTGCCGAGGG